>CABHPH010161704.1:35214-74335 GCA_902168325.1 Peromyscus nudipes | reverse complement strand
GGAAGGAAGGAAGGAAGGAAGGAAGGAAGGAAGGAAGGAAGGAAGGAAGGAAATATAATTCTATCCAGGAGTAAAACATAGAAGATGCAGTTATTGTGAAGATCAAAGTGCAACTCTTGCAGCTTTGGTGATATTGTTGCCATGCTAATGATTTTTGCGGTCCATAGGCATCACAGCTGGGTAAGACTACTGACTATGTTCCTCTTTTAAAGGTTTGCACACTACCTGCCAGTGCTATAGAAACTATTTCTTAGGAAGAAGGCTTTGGGTTCAGATCTAGTTGAATTCTTCCAAGTCCTGTGTCTGAACTGGATGGCATCTTCAACAGTAGGGACTTATTGTCAATTTCAGGAAGAACCCAAGGACAAGAGTAATAGCCTGCTATTCTCTTGACCTCCCCTGATCAAGGAATGTTCATGATAAATGAAGACCACATGAGAATAGGAAGGAGCAAAGTGCTGGAGAGGCCCACAGAAATCCACAAAGATGCCCCCACAATAGACTGCTGGCAATAGTCGAGAAATAGCCCGATCTGACCTACCCTGGTGATAGGATGGCCAAACACCTTAATTGTCGTACTAGAAACCCCATCCAGTGACTGAGGGAACTAGATGCAGATATCCACGGTCAGGCCCCGGGTGGAGCTCCAGGAGTCCAATTGGCGAGAAGGAGGAGGGTTTATGTGGGCTAGAGTTGTTGGGACCAGGGATGGATGGAATACAGGGACAAGTGGCCAAACGAATGGAAACACATGAACTGTGAACCAATGGCTGAGGGGCCCCCAACTGGATCAGGCCCTCTGAATGGGTGAGACAGTTGATTGGCTTGATTTGTTTGGGAGGCATCCAGGCAGTTGGACCGGGTCCTGTGCTCAGTGCATGAATTGGCTGTTTGAAACCTGGGGCTTAGTAGAGACCCTTGGCTCAGCCTGGGAGGAGGGGACTAGACCTGCCTGGGCTGAGTCTACCAGGTTGATCTCAATCCTCGGGGGAGTCTTTGCCCTGGAGGAGATGGAATTGGGGGGTGGGCCGGGGAGAGGGGGGCAGGGTGGCAGGAGGGGTAACAGGGGGATCTGTGACTGATATGTAAAGTTGAATTATATTGTAGAATAAAATAAAATAAATTAAAAAAAACATAAAAAAGAACTGAAATGAGGCTTCTATGCTTTGTACTGTATATTATATATATTAGAACCACTTTCCTATAAGAACAATACTTTTTTTAGCAGAGCTCAATGCTAGTTTGAGTGAAAATTATATTGAAATTATACTTTTTGTTCTAATCATTCTATACTTGTATGTAAAAATAAAAATATTTAGATATTTATGAATTTTAAGTTGTTCAAAAGTAGAGCTGGGAATGTAGGTCAGTTAATAGAGTCCCTGTCTAACATGCACGAATCTCAGGCTTGATCCTCAGCACTGCGTACACTAGCTATAGTAGTGCACACTTGTAAGGTGGGAGGCAGGAGGATCAGCAGTGTATGATCAACCTTACAAACATAGGGAGTTCAAAGCCACAGGGCCTGCATGAGACTTCTCCTCAAATAAATAAATAAATAAATAAATAAATAAATAAACTATAATTTTGTTTCCAATTTAAAAATAAAATGCATTTATTGTAGTTAGCAAATATCAAAAGGCTATTGGTATATAATTGTCATATAATAGAAGAGGCAAGAGTGAGGAGATAAAATGAAGAGTAGGTTCGTTACAGAGACCTTTTCAAAAGAGAGAATATAGAAATTCTTCATAATGATAGTGAAGAAATTTATAGATGACTATACTTAACATTTCAATAGTACAGAGAGCATTCAAAACACTAATCATAATTTAACAGTGGATCTCTGTCATGGAGAAGCATATTTTACTTTTAAAGTTGCTGCTGTCTTTGCTGTTTGGATATTTAATATGTGCATGTGTTACTTCCATAATTAAACTATTAATTATTTATTGGATTTCTAAAACATACCACGTAATTCTGATTTTAAAATGGCATTGACATTTTGTATTTTCCTGCCCATGAAACTGAGTTTTAGTAAAATTCAAAAACAAATCAGCATGTGTTTTGGGTACCTATGGTAGCCTTGTCCATTGCTCAAGATGATTTTTAATATGCAACTATTCATATATAATTGAGCAAAATTTGATTTAGGAAATTATCTGTTACTTATTTTCTTAATCTACATATATTAAAATATCCTGTGCAGCAAAAGTTGGCAAACTTTTAGCCTTCATAGGATCTAAGTAAGATATTTGTTACAAGTAATGAGCTCTGCTTCTGTGATGTGCAAAGAGAAAGTGCCACAAGCAAGAACTGACCAGAACACCAGTACCAGGAAAGTATTCACCAAACAAGTGGTGGACCAGCTTAGGCACACATACCTCAGTTTGAAAACACCTCTTCATGCTTAAATTTCTATCTTGTTGTTGAGACAGGGTCTTACTCTGTAACCCAAGCTGGCCTCCAACTTCAGCTTCCCTGTGCTGATAGCACCGGCACCACCACCATTTCTATCTTTTCTTGATATCTATTCACTTGATATCTTACGACTCATTCTCATGCTCTTACCCATTGGTATAATATCCCACGTTAATATTCACTGCTGGGTGTACTGCAGCATAATAGGCTGCAGATCTTACTTACTTGTTTCTGTTTCCTGCTGAGGTAGCCCTCCTATCCCATCCCTCCCCTCCCCTTCCCTTTCTTCCACTCCTCCCCCCTTCTCTTCCCTCTACTCCCCTCCCCTCTCTCTTCTTTACTTTTCTGCCTCCTTAATTAGTTCAATAGACTGATGGATGGTTTCATGATCTAGTTCCTTTATACCAGCAGTTCTCATCCTGTGGGTTGAAACCCTTTGGTTTTCACGAGGATCACATATCAGATATCCCGAATATCAAATATTTACACTACAATTTATAACACTAGAAAAATTACAGTTCTGAAAATAATTTTATGAAATTAATTTTATGGTTGGGGTCACCACAACATGAGGAATTGTATTAAAGGATCAGAGCATTAGGAAGTTTGAGAACCACTGCTTTACAATAAGTAGAAAGAGGGAGGTTCACAACACTGATTCCTGGAGAATGCAACCTACACTTTGATTTTGCTGATCTAAAAATAATATACTGTGTTCAATTCTAATTTCCTGTTCTTTGTAACTGAAGTATGAAACTAAACCCTTTGTGAAGTGTTGCCAGGGAAAGCTTATTGTACTAAGATAACAATGATGAGCATTGCAATCCCTTGGAGAACACTTTAACTTCTATTCTGAATGTTCTGGTTCCTTTCAGGTACAGATGAGTGATAATGGACCTACCATGGATTGGGCCTGTCAATCTGATAAAACCTGCAAGATGAAGAGGTAAGGCAGTTTTAGAGCCTCTTATTTTCATTTCCAGTGCTTGGTAGCCTGCAGGAGTTGTAACAGACTTGAACAATGCTGCTGCCTTGTCTGGGAAAGCCAGGTTAAGATATTTATGGAGAGACAATGACATACTCAGAAGATAGACAACAGAAACTGAAACACACTAGAGGGCTTCAATTTATACTGATGACAATTTTTTTTAAGTCAAGCTTTTGAAAACTATTGATCACTACTAGTTTTGAAAACAACCTATTAGTTATACCACATAATAGGCTCTTTTTATATTTCTCACACTCAATAAGAATATGTATGTGAAATTTTATACTGCAATTTTATGATTTTCTCCTATTAGTTAGAAAAAAAAATTATCTGTCTTCAGGTTCCAGAACCTTCAGCATTCACAGGAAACCTATGAAGACACAGGATCCCTTACATCTGTGTTACTTCCTTTCATGTAATAATCTCCGTGTGCACCTAGGCTACATTGTCTAGACTGTCGCTAGTTACCGACTTTGCATTTCCAATAATTTGTCTTTTCCCTCCTTAATCACATGATCTGTTTCCAATTCTGGAAGATTCCCATCATGTTCATGTTGGCAGCTTGTAGAATATACTTTGCGCTCATTGCTCTTTTAGGACAACCTGCCTCTCTCTCCACTTTTGGCTAAGTAGTAGTAAACTAATGGATCCTAAAAATATATTGGATATTTATGGGGGTACTTTGCATCAAAGTGTTTTTCCATTTCCAGTGCAACGACTCCTATGTTTTCTCCTTTGACTACTAGCGTAAAATGGTCCCCTTGGAGAGAGATTTTGCACATGCTACAACTCAGAGCTTGGTTAATGCTAACAAAATAATTTCTCTGTGTAGGCCTTTAAAGGTGGGAAATAGATGATGGGTTCTCCAAGTGTAACAACAGATTTTTGGGTTTATTGTCCTCAGATGCAGGGGCTTATTATATCTCAACCTGCAGGAATAGGAAGTTGCTTCTAGCCAATGGACACAGATTCTGTCCTGGCCTCCTCTGAAGGAAGCACAGAAGTATCTCATACTCTAAATCTTCAGATTAATTTTTATACACTAGAGACATCTACTGAGTGTAGTCATGTAGCCAAATAGCCACCATCTTCTTTTCTTTCTTTTTTTTTATTGTTTGTTTGTTTTTGTTTTTGTTTTTTTGAGACAAGGTTTCTTTGTGTAGTTTTGGTGCCTGTCCTGGATCTCGCTCTGTAGACCAGGCTGGCCTCAAACTCACAGAGATCTGCCTGGCTCTGCCTCCTGAGTGCTAGGATTAAAGGCACAAGCTTCCAGAGCCTGGCTAGCCACCAAGTTCTTAGCCACCTGAAAGAAAATCTGATATTGCCTCTTATTTTCCAAATTCTAAAATGTCATTTGGTTGGAATTTGTCATTTTGTGCTGAAGACTAACTGGGAATTTGGGGGGAAATGTAAGTTAAAATTCTCAGCCACCTACCCAGAAAAAGAAAAAAAAAAGTGCAAACTTCTTAGAAGTGAAAGAAAACAGTTTTATGACTGAGAAAATATTAAACCAAAATATGACCCATGCTACAGACAAGCTAGGGCAGATTAATAGCTCATCCCTTTGACCAATTATATGCAAATCACTCCACATGTGTTCTCAAGATAAACAGCAACTAGACTTCCAGCAAGAGATCTTGTTAGCTCAGCTGGTTACACACGGGTAATCTTAAACTCACCTGGCAAATAAGGCATGTCTGTCTATTAGTTGTCTTTATCCAAAGGAATAGTAAACTCAGATCTCTATGAAAATATTCAGCAATGGTCTGAAGCCAGGTGCCTAAAATTTTTAAGAAATATGTTTATTTATTTGTTTGTTTATTTATTTTTATTATTGTTTTATTTGTGTGTGTGTGTGTGTCTGTGTCTGTGTGTGTGTCTGTGTCTGTGTCTGTGTGAGTGACTGGAGTAGATATGACTGTCATGGCATGCTTGTGGAAGCTACAAGACAACTAGTAGGAGTCAGTTCTCTCCTTTTACCATATAGGTCCTAGAAAATAAAACATAGACCACTATGCTTGATGGCAGGCATCTTTGCCTGATGAGCCATCCCACAGTCCTCCAGGAACCTAAATTAAACCTACCATGGATTTGGCCTGACAATCTGATAAAACCTGCAAGGTGAAGAGGTAAGGCCGTTTTAGAGCCTCTTATTTTCATTTCCAGTGCTTGGAGGGAGATGTAACAGACTTGAGCAATGCTGCTGCCTTGTCTGGGAAAGCCAGGTTAAGATATTTTTATTTTATTTTATTTTACACTACCATTCAGTTCTACATATCAGCCACGGATTCCCTTGTTCTCCCCACTCCCGCCCCCCTCCTTTTCCCCTCAGCGCACCCTCCATTCCCACCTCCTCTAGGGCAAAGCCTCCCCCGAGGACTGAGATCAACCTGGTAGACTCAGTCCAGGCAGGGCCAGTCCCCTCCTCCCAGGCCTAGCCAAGCGACCCTGCATAAGCCCCAGTTTTCAAACAGCCAACTCATGCAATGAGCACAGGACCCTGTCCCACTGCCTGGATGCCTCCCAAACAGATCAAGCCAATCAACTGTCTCACCCATTCAGAGGGCCTGATCCAGTTGGGGGCCTCTCAGCCATTGGTTCATAGTTCATGTATTTCCATTAATTTGGCTATTTGTCCCTGTGCTTTATCCAACCTTGGTCTCAACAATTCTAGCTCATATAGACCTTCCTCTTTCTCGCTAATTGGACTCCCAGAGCTCCACCCGGGGCCTAGCCGTGGATCTCTGCTTCCAGATCCCTCAGTCATTAGATGGGGTTTCTAGCACGACGATTAGGGTGTTTGGCCATCCCATCACCAGAGTGGGTCAGTTTGGGCTGTCTCTCGACCATTGCCAGCAGTCTATTGTGGAGGTATCTTTGTGGATTTCTGTGGGCCTCTCTAGCACTTTGCTTCTTCCTATTCTCATGTGATCTTCATTTATTATGGTCTCCTATTCCACGGGGATCGCCCAAAGATGGAGAAATGGATGAGATCTTCATGAACAGCCTGGACATAAGTGGGGGAAATGAAGGGCGAGGGTCGAGGGAAAGAGAGCTTGGGGGAGCGGGAGACCCCAGCTGGATCAAGAACAGAGAGGGAGAACAGGTTAAGATATTTATGGAGAGACAATGATATACAGTTTCAAAGAGGGGGCTCCCTGGTCCTTGAGGAAGATTTTCCTGGTGGAAAATGCTGATAAAAAAAAAGCTTCTTTAGCTGTTTACTTAATTCAGACCCATCTTAAGGTGGAGAGAGAACAAATTCCCAATTAGAAATTTTCTAAAATACACTAAGAAAAAGGAATCCCCTTTCACTTCTACACCAGGGTACCCACAGGTTTGCCATTTTCCTGTATTATAAATGTATTGAGTGTGCAGGGACTGAGATGGTGGTAGAAGTAACCCATACAAATGCCCAAATTTTTGTATGACCCAGGTCATGTCACCATGACAACGCTCCTGGTCTTCACTCTGTGGTCTTCAAACTCTTCAGTATGTTCTTCCATGTAGAGAAGTCAGGCAGCCACTCAAAACAGAAGTTGGTGCTCACAGTATTTACCACAGGAAAGGAAGGACTACCACAGCTGCCTTCTTCTTGCTTTTGATTAGGTCCATGGATGAATGGATGTCCGGCTTTTACTTAAAACATGTATATTGTCATACAATTTCCTCTTTGTCATTTTATCATGATGCAAGGTTCATTTTACGGGGCACTTTATAGAATTATCTCTGTCATTCTCAAGTATCTGGTAGTAACTAATCTCTCCTAATGAGTTTTATAGGGATATGTCAAAATGCCACTTACATAAATGGTAAAATACAAATGTACCAGGTTAAAATTTGAAAATAATTCTTAGATAACATTTCTTTAAAAGCCTCAGCATCCTGCTTTGCTTTAAAGACATCCCCACATGGTACAATTTCTAAACAAGTACATATATGCATACAAATGTGTGGGGGCACATAAATTCCCACATTTCTAAACAAAGCAATTTGATTTGCAATGCTAAAGTTAGAGAACAGCTAATAAATTCCATTACACAAACAGAAAAGTAATCATTGCAATATTAATACCTATACTCTAGAGAAAAATTCAGTGAAGCATTTAATCTATAATCAAATTATAACTGGGAGTTGCCTGGAGGCTTTCAAAATAATGGAATCAGTTCATCAGTCAATTAATCAATAGTTCAGTGCACGTGAACTTTCCTATCAAAACACACATAGAAAACTAACAAATACATAGAAAATTACAGCTTTGTAGAATATTGAAGGTACCAATATATATTTTAGCACTTTAAGAATCATATATTATTTTCAAATATCATGGGTAGAAAAGTGTGTGTTTTAAATAAAAGTTTGTCAAATTCTGTCTCTAACAAATAAAAGTAACTATGGGGAATACTTCCATAAAATTGGCTAACTTCTTAAGCTAAAACAAATGCAGTCCAGCAAAATTTAAACAAAAGAGGAAAAAAATTAAGTAAAAAAAAGTCTAAAGTTTTCACAAATTAATAAACACAAATCTTACAGGATATTGGAAGATAAGGAATAATAAAAACAAAGCTTCAATTTTTACAGAAAAAAACTTTAACACTGAACTATCTGAGAAAAATATATGCTTAATGATTAAATAAGAAGCCATGATATATTTTAGGAAAAATACAAATAAAAGTATAAATAACATTTTAAATATGGCTTATAAGACTGTAATAATAAGGCCTGCCAAAGTTTACAGACATTATTTCAAGATTGTATTTACAGAAATACAGTCTTGTATATCTTTGGTCACACTTATTAAGTAAAGTAATAACAACAATAACTAAAAGAAAACTCACAAAATTTGCAATTATACAAATATAATTAAAATGGAATAGAGCAGTGTTAATCTGTATAAATCAATACAGATATGGCATTACTTACTTTCCTTTTAAAACTACTTTGTATTTATTCTTTAACAATTTCATGCACACAAAGAATGTATCTTGACCAAATCCACTTGCAACCTTCCCCTCTTGCCCTGCCCATATATTCCCCACACACCTTGATGTTGTTTTGTTTTGATGTTCTGTACAATCCACTGAATCCAATTAGTTTAGTGCTGTATGAATGAGCATGGATAATCTACTAGTGGCCATACCTCTAAAGATAAATGAACTCCCTCTTAACAGCCATCAATTGCCAACAGCCTCTCAAGTAGGGATAGAGCATCATTAGTCCCCCACTGATCCATGATAGAATTATTGACTGAAGGGATCTTGTACAAGTCACCACAGCTACTGTGGGTATATGAGAGCAACAGCTGTGTCATAAACAGAGACAGCATTTCACACCATCCCCCCACCCCCACCCTTTGGCTCTTACATTCTGTCTTTCCCAATTCTGTGATGTTATCTGACCCTTTAGGGAGTGATACAGATGTCTTCAGGGCTGAACATGCAATAGTCATTTATTCTCATCACTTTGACCAGTTGTCTCAGTATTGACTGTAGCCCACTGTAAAGAAGAAGCTTTGCTCGCCAAAGTTGAAAGCAGCACAAATACGTGGCAGTAAACATAAATATTGGAAGGAAGTTTTGTAACATGTTTGTTAAGCAAAGCAACAGTGCTATATTCCCTCTTCAGGATCTCAAAATTAACAGGCTTTTGACTAGATGTAGTTCACCACACATTGTCATGATTATTGACTAATCTGGGAGGGCTCAACCTCCTGTAGGTGGTGGCATCCCTGGGCAAGTGGTCCTGGGTTGTATAAGAAAGCAGACTGAGTAATCTATGAGGAGCAAACCAGTAAGCAGCATTTCTCCATGGTCTCTCATTTTGGTCATGATGTTTTTTACACAAATAGAAACCTTCACTAAGATAGTCTGACCATATAGTACAGTAGGCAATCAAGGACTACATGTATTATTCACCCATGCAGAGTATGTCCATTCAAACTTGTTGAAAAATTATATATGTGTTTATATATATATGCATATGCAAACACATATATATGAGTTTGTGTGACATGTGTGTAAATATATATATATATTTATATATTTCTTGGTATAAATATAATCACAAATATTTTATATAAGTCATATATGTATATATGTTGACATAAATACATATTGTGGGTGTTTGTGTGTGTGTGTGTGTATGCATGTGCACACACACACATGTGTGAGGGTCCTATGGAGCCCAAGAAGATGACATTGGATTCCCTGGAACTGGAGTTGCAGGCAGTACACAACATGGTAATGTGACCCATGTTGGGCATCTCTAAGTCTTTTTCATACCTCCTCAGTTTTGGATGAACCTCTTCCCACCCATTCCTCTCTACATGCCTTGTTCCCATTCCTGCTTAAGCTTTTAAATCCTCAGTACTTCATCCTCATTAACCATTTCTTATTGCTGTGACAATGTGCCTGACAAAAGAAACTTAAGGAGTATTTATGTAGGCTCACAGTTTAAGATTAGATTCCAGAATGGTGAGGAAATCAGGGCAGCGGTGGCATGAGGCAACTGCTCAGACTGCATTTGTTGTCAAGAAACAGAGAAACACCAACGTCTCTGTGTACCTCTCTTTATTCATTTATTCAATCTGGGAATCCAGCCCATAGGACAGTACACCCTACATTTGAGATAGCTTTTCCTCTTCAGTTAAACGTTTTGGGCAAGAATAACTCCAACAATTTACCCCATGTCAACTTGACATCCAATAACCTCTTAAGACATAAAACTCTTGAGACATAAAATGAGACCCATACAGCCTTATTTCATGGTGGAAAATGTATTGATTTCAACTTCAAAAGTCCCCATCTTTCAGTACCATCAACATATAAATTTACAAATTAAGTTGCTGACATAAAACAATAAATATTTGAGGGACAACTAAACATAGAATTGTGACACTCTAAGTGAGTGAGTGGTACCATTTTGAAGACAAAAGCTTTCCATAAGAGAGTAGGTTGTGTGTGTCCTAAAATGAAATTTGGACTAGATTTGAATGATAGCAAGCTTTATTAATTAAATTTAGACAGGTGCTTAGCTAGGGTAATTAAAAAACAAACAATGATTATTTTAGATTGATGTTTAACTAATACTAATAGTGTTGCAATAAACATACCACATGATTACTCAGAGAGCCACAAATGATATGTAGCAGGAATCTTAGAAGGTCTTATTAATATAAACAAACCTGGAGCCAGGTACTGGGGTGAATGCTGGAAGATCAGAGAAGCAGAACAAGCCACAGCTATCTCACCTTGCGAATTCCTCAGCTGATCCTGTTTCCTCAGACTGGATGCCTCTCAGCTGAACTGTGCTGCTAGAAGCCTAAAAGCTTAACCAGCCAAAAGCTTAACCAGCCAATTGCTGCCAGTTTCTGATCTTCATGCTTTATATATCTTTCTGCTTTCTGCCATCACTCCCTGGGATTAAAGGCTCACTTCTTGGGATTTGAGGCGTGTGTCACCATGCCTGACTGTTTCCAATGTGGCCTTGAACTCACAGAGATCCAGAGGGATTTCTGCCTCTGGAACGCTGGGATTAAAGGCATGAGTGCAACTATTTTCTAGCCTCTGTATCTAGTGACTGTTCTGTTTTTTGACCCCAGATGTTTATTAGGGTGTACAATATTTTGGGGGAACACAATACCACCACAATAATAGGTACATAAATAGGTGAATATTGATCCAATTTCCATGAATTGATCTGATCCTTTTCACTGTTGCTAGCTTTGAACCCATAGGCCAGGACTCCCATGGTCACTCCATCTTGTCTCTTGATCTTGGTTGCTATTTCTGTTTTTACCTTATAACTTTATTTATTCTCTTTGACTTCACATTTTTATTCAACAAAGATGTGAGAACTTTTGTAAAGATCCCTAATACCACCTTTTTTGAGAGTAATATCAATGAAACCCAGGGTCTTTACCATATTAGGTAAGCATTCTATCTTGAGCTACAACCTCAATCCTAAACTATTTTTCATTTCTTTTTATTTTGTTTATTCATTTATTTTTTGTTTTTATATCACAAACAAAGTTTTCCCTCCTCCCCCTCTTCCCAATTCTTCCTCCCACCTCCCCTCTACCAGTCCTCCATCCACTTCTTCTCTACTCTTTCCCTTCAGATACAGGCAGGCTTCCCATGGATACCAGCCAGACAAGGTATATCAAGTTACAGTGAGACTAGGCTCCTTCTCTTCTATTAAGGCTGGATGAGGCCATCCAGTAGGAGGAATAGGTCCCAAAAGTGGGAGGGGAGATCCATGAACCTTACTGTGAAGGAGAACTAGAATGGGAATTGCCAGAAGATGGGGGCAAGGAGCGGGAAGGAGGAATGGGGATGGGAACAGAAGGGATCAGGTGGGGTAAGAATGGAGGGAAAAATACTGGGAAAGACAACTGGAATCTGGGGACATCTCTGGGAAGGCATAGAAACCTAGAGCAATAGAAATTCCCAGGAATGAGGTTTACGCCAGCTTGCTCAGACTCCTAGCAATGGGGGATGCAGACCCTGAACTGGCCATCTCCTGCAACCACGTAAGACTTCCAGTGGAGTGATTGGGACACCACTGGAGCCACAAACCATTTGACCTACAATTTGTCCTGCCTACAAGATGTACTGGGGTAAAGTTGGCACAGATAGTGTATGAGTGACCAACTAATCATTGGCCCAGCTGGAGACCCATACCCTGAGAGAGAGCTTTCACCCCTGAGTGCCAGGACCCAGAGGTGGGATACACCAGAGATCTAGGATAGAACCAAACACAACTAGCAAAAAGATAAAAGAAAGATGTTTTAAAAAGTCAATTAAGTGATTCCTAATGATATTCTGCTATATTTATAGATTGTTGCATAGCCCAACTGTCATCAGAGAGGCTTCACCCAGCAACTGATGAGAACAGATGCAGAGAACCACAGCCAAACATTAGGCAGAGCTAGGAGAATCCAGTGGAAGAGGGGAGAGGAAGGATTGTAGGAGCCAGAGAGGTCAAGGACATATCACACACACACACACACAAAATACACCTACAGAATCAACTAACCTGGGTTCATAGGAACTCACAGAGACTGAACTGTCAACCAGGGAGCCTACATGGGACTGTCCTAGGCCCACTACATGTTATAGTTGTGCAGCATGGTCTTTCTGTGAGATTCCTGACAATGAGATGTTCTACTTTTCTTACCTTCTACTTTATTTTTTTTATTTTGAGGGTTTTATAAAAAAAATATTGTCTGTACTTATATCATTTCTATCTCATTCTCTTCCTTCCAACACCTGCCATGACCCCAACTAATTCTCAAATTTATGTACTCTAATTATTATAGTTACATATATATACACACACATACACATGCACATGCACACATGCAAGCGTACATGGATGCACACACACACACACACATACACACACACACGTTTTTTCACTTTTTATATTCATTATGAGAACTTGAAACTTTGCATCCCAGTAGTTCCTATCTACATCTTCTTCTCCCTACTTATTTTCTCACACAACAAATTCTGACACCCGGAGTCAGTTGAAGGCAAATATCAAACTCATTTACACAATAATGGGGAAAGCTTTATGTACCCTCCTCCCAGCAACCAAGCTGTGTCCTAATCTGGTGGCATTGCTTGGTCATCCCTCATCTGGCACCCAACATGGGGCTTCTTTTACTTTCTCTTTCCTGGTACAGATTCTGATCATCTACCTCCCTTCACTCACAGTGCTTTACAGCACCCCCAAGATAGTGTATTTCGGTGAGAAAGCCCCTCAGTGTTGTATTCTTTCAGTCCCTTTGGCACGTAAGCATTGGGACCCCTATTTCTTTTCTTCTTTTGTGTTGTCTGTTGTGTTTGTCTGCCTGTCCCATTAGGAAGGCACATTTTTTTTTCTGTTTCAGTTTGCCTGGCACCTCTACATAATGATTGAGCCCCTAGGAGGTGGAGCCAAGGCTTGGCTCCTGAATGCTATCCCTCATCTGGAAACACCATGTGGGCATACAGCCATGGCCTAAAAAACCATGGAAGTCCCCCACTAAGCATAAGACATAAGGGTCCGATATAAACTCCACCCCTGTTGACCGTCATTTTCTCTCTGACTGTTGTTTTGCTTGCTGTTTCCCTCTAAAAGATGGGTAATATTTTCATCACCCCACCCCTTCCATGTTGGATATCTCTATGACACCCAATGATGAGAACACAGCTGTCAGAGTGGGCCTCATGAAGTCTGTCAAGGAGAATGCAACTGTCAGTCTGGACCTGCAAAATCTGTCAAGAAGAACACAGCTGTCAGTTTGGGCCCCCACAAAAATCTGTCAAGGAGAAAGCACCTATTATTAAGTCATGCACTGTTCCCCACTCTATTCCATCACCACTGACTACACCTCTGCCTCTGTATTCTTGGGGCAATCTACCCCAGTACCTGTCTGCCTCAGGAGGTGGTTACTCTCCCACAGTGCCAGGTGTCTTACAACCCTCACAACCTGTGCCATTGTCAGTCCATAGTCCCATAGAAGCTTTCCCAGTCAACGTGGACAACTAACACATGAAATTTTCCAATTAAAGCAGATAAGGGCAGAGGTTATGGCCTTTGACTCTACTTTTGGAAATTTTTGGCATGATATAAAAAGGCTGTTTGATCCCTCCTGGATTCTTACTTCATTTTTGATTGGTGGGGTGGTGCTTTTAATTTTTCTCCTTTTTAAGTGTCTCCTACAGCACATCTGGCAACAATGGGTGGCCACTAAGGTGACTCTACAAGTGTTAATGGCTCTTAGACACCCAACTCACAGCCTTCCACAGGAGGTTATGCATGCCTGGCTTTCTGAAATTCCCACCCTGGGGTGACTCCCAAAGGATGGATGACCTTTGAGAGCTAATAGTCAATGATGGGAAAGAGCTTGTTTGGAAAGCCAGCCTAATACAGGCACAGTCCAGTTGCTGAGTCACCCTGAGGCAAGGTCAGCACGGCTAGAGCAAAGAACTCCAACTCCATCTGAGCACCCATGTAATAAAATAAAAGGGTGGATATGTAGTAGGACAGGACCATAGAGTCAAGGAAATTGGCTCAAACCAGTTACCAAGTCATGCACATAACATACTTTTTTTTTTTTTTTTTTTGGTTTTTTGAGACAGGGTTTCTCTGTGTAGCTTTGTGCCTTTCCTGGAACTCACTCTGTAGCCCAGGCTGGCCTCGAACTCACAGAGATCCGCCTGGCTCTGCCTCCCGAGTGCTGGGATTAAAGGCGTGCACCACCACCACCCGGCTAACATACTTTCTTATAAGCCAACCTAGAGTCGGCCTGAGGGCCTAGCAACAGATGTTGTAAGAGTTCCTGGTTGCTGTCAGAGTTCCTGATCATGCTCAGCCAATGAGGGTGCCAGATGTTACTATATCCTAATGGCTTCCTTGGGGGGCGGGTAAGAAGGCATGGCATCAATAACACAGACACCATGAGTCAGTTGAAGACAAATAGCAAACTCATTTATTCAATAATGGGGAAGGCCTTACATACCCTCCTCCCAGTACCCAAGCTGTGTCCCAATCTGGTGGCATTGCATAGTTGTCCCTTATTGGCTGGGCATAATCAAGAACCTTGACAACCATCAGGAACTCCAACAGTGCCTGTTGCAAGGCTATCAGGCAGACTCCAGGTTGGCTCATAAGGAAGTACATATGTTCATTGGCATACTGGTTTGAGCCAATTTTCTTGTTCCTATGGGCCTATCCTACTACATATGGCAATTCAAATATAGTATTCAATTTTGTCTTTTTTGAATATGCTTTTTTCTAATATCAGTACTTAAGTAAATATTTTTTTTCAAATGCCATCACAAAACTCAGAGGAAAAAAAATCACAAATTTGTTCATTAGTACTGACTGATAGATGTACTGAAACACATCTATCTATGTCTGTGATAGCTGCCCAAGAATATTATAAAACAGATGCATGTTTTGAAACTTTATTTTAAAAAAAGACATTGCCCTGTAAATTGTGGTAGTGGTACCAGGAATAAAAAATTAAGGAATTTTTAACTTTTCAATATTTGTGTAGTTCAGTTTTTCTACATTTTAGTACAGAAACTTTAACAAAAATGCAGTTTTGAAGGTGTTTCCTTGTGAGTTAACAAGTAAAGAAGATCATTGTTAATTACTATTTTGTATGAATTTTGCTAAAGTTAACTGTAAAGAAACACCTACTGACTTGCAATTTAAGGGGAATCTATTCTCCCCATTTCCAAAACCATGATGAATGGGCGCTGATATGTGGAGAGAATAGATAATCTGTATGTTTGCAATGTGTGTTTTAGATAATTAGGATTGGGTAATAAAAATTAGCATATTTGTGAATTTAATAGCATTAAGATTACTTTCAAATGAAAAAGATCTCAAAAGTTAAAAAAAAAAAAGACAGAATTTTATAAAATGAATTTATTAAAGTACAAAGCTAGCTTTTTATAAATATAAGAAGAAAAGTAAATGAACTAAGAAAATATTCTGAAACCAAAATTAATCTTTCCCCTATTCTTATAGTTTGCTGCTAGGCTATCATATACTAGAAACTAATCCTTCTAAAATGGTATAAGCCATTTTAGAATTATTACAGGGTTATTTGCTGTAAAACCAAGTGATATCCTCCTTAATTAGAGATGTGCTTGCTTGATGGACAAAGTAAATCTGAATTGTAAAAATCTTAAACCTAACTGCAATTTAAAATTCAATTTAAATTAAATTTGCATGCATTCAGTATTATAAAGTTATAAAGCTTTACCCAATTTGACATGGTAAATTCCTTCAAGCATATACTGTTTTCATCTTGGTGGGAAAGAATAAAATTAATGTATTATAATAACCCGTGAGACCACTAGTATAGTACATTTTTGGGAAAACTTTGAGCAAATTGCTTGAAATTGCTGTCAATATTAAGTTCAGGTTGATAAGAAGCTTCCCCAGATGACAGCCTACAGGTAACTTTGAGTCATATAATGTGATCACTAGACTATGTCTAAGCTTTGTTCTGTCTACCTATCACTTTGTAAGACTTGAATTCGCTGGTTAAGTTACAAATAAATGCATTAGCAGGTAAATGATTTTAAGTACCGCTTAGCATGATTTTCAAAGCATGTGATATTAAAAGTGGAGTCAAATTACTCACATAATTGAAAACTACTCTAGAAAAATTGAAATACAGCATACAGTGCTGCTCCATATCACAAAACACAATTAAATCAATTTTCAATAGTGACACATATGCATGGACCCATGACCCAGTCCTCTTAGCACATGGGGTCCCCAGATGGCCCCATGCCTTTATTGCCTTGCTGTTCTGCCCTCTCATTGACTATCTTAGCCCAGCTTGTCATTGTCTGACTGTACAGACCTCCAGGTTTATATGGTTGGTACTGGGATTAAAGGTGTGGGTCACCACGCTTGGCTCTGTTCCCTAGTATGACATTGAACACACACACACACACACACACACACACACACACACACACATATACACACACAGAGACCCTGCCTGATAAGTGATCAGATTAAGGGCGTGTGCTGCCTGACTTTTTGTTTACTTAAAATGGCTGGCCTTTTCCCCCTGATCTCCAGGTAAGCTTTATTAAAGCACAAATAAAATATCACATTTCAGCACAAATAAAATATCACCACAAATCCAGGACCATAAAACTTAACAGAATAACTTCCTAAATAGCTTCTGATTTGTAGATAGGGGATATTATCTTGTTTAAGCCTATGACACAACAAAGTCCAGACAGATTTTCTTGCTATTCTTGAAGAATAAAGTAGCCCTGTGGTGATATGGCTTCCAGGTTGTTGGAGGGTAGCCCTGTGGTGATATGGCTTCCAGGTTGTTGGAGGGTAGCCTCTAGGAGCTGGGAGCCTCCTCATAGTTAATGGCCAGAACAAAACAATAAATAAGGACTCCAATCTTATAGGTATAGGAAATTAAATTTTTCCAAAAACTGCATAAAGTTTTGAAATGGATTCTCAGAGTTGGTCTTCTAAAAGAACACATAAATTAGCTTATATTTTGTTATCAGTCCTTTGAGGCCCTTTGTATGGGATCCTGCTGAACTAGACTCCTGATCTACAGGAACTGTGAGATAATACATAAATGTCAAAGCAAGAAGTGTATATTAACTGCTATATACCAATAGAAAATAAGTATGAGGGATAGTCACATGTTGGCCTTTTTCATTTCTAGTTATGTATAAAAATGAACTTCTCATTGCCAATTTAAAAACTTAATGAAAATTTGAATGTAAAAGAACTTTTAAACAGTTTAAAACATATTTAGCTATTTTGTATGATTTTTTTTATTTTTAATTCTTAAAAAATTTTTGTAAAATATGTTGTTTTGACTTCAAGAGTTTAAAAAAATCTAGTGAAATAACATGAACTTTATTTGTTCTGAGAAAATTATGTTTTGGAGTTCCAGTTTCTTTAAAAAACATAAGCTTTAAGTTTTTCTGACCATTGTGACATATATAGCCACAGTTGAATTTTATCCACTAAAATTATATGTATCCTACATTAATAAGCACATAAAATAAATATTTTAATAGGATTCAAGGTTTTTAATTTTTTTTTTATCAAGATAGAATTTCTCTGTGTAGTTTTGGTGCCTGTCTTGGATCTCACTCTGTAGTCCAGGCTAACCTTGAACTCACAGAGATCTACCTGGCTCTGCCTCCCGACTGCTGGGATTAAAGGCATGCACCACAGCCACCCCAAGGTTCGAAATTTTTGAGAGATATGACATTAGACCAACTTCTGTGTTGACTCTATCATATATTTTTCTTCTACTTTGTTGATTTATGGTCTCTTTAAAATATCTTATACTTTCAGGCTTCATCCTAGAGATGCAAGGATGGCTCAACACAAAAATCAACTGATGTAATATACCATATAAACAAACTGGAAAAAAGATTATTTCATTAAATACTGAAAAATACTTCAATAAAATCCAACATATCTTAATGATAAAAGTCTTGGCGAGATCAAGGATACAAAGTGCTGGGGACCAGCCTCAGCAGTTTTGAGAGTCTTGAAGGGCAGGGATGTATGGCCGGCACAAGAAAAGACTCAGACACATGAGTTGGTGCAAGCTGATGAGTCTTGTCAGATCTGGAGATGTGTGTCTTCTCCGCCTTCTCCCGATCTGACTCAACCCCAGTCTTTTATTGTAATAATACAAGGAAATAGGGGATGAGAAAATTCAACAGGTAATTGGGTTTTTTACAATAGTTTCAAAAGTTCTTTTTGGAAATCAGCAAAGTGTACCCTGTACCCCTTTATTGCACATAGAAGTTCCCAGGAAGAAAGCCAAAGCATACCAGCTTATTCTTTCACAGGTTAATAATTATCAGAACATCCGAGGTAATCACCCCAGAGACCATCTACTGCAGTTTCTCAGAAAGCACGGAAATATAAGCAATGGTTTAAGGTACCAGACTTCGAGCTTCCTCTCAGCCTAAGTCCTTCTTCATCACTCTGTAATTCATCAAGTTGTCTTCTAACTAGTTCTGGACAACTCTTGTCTTTTATCCCATCTATATCACTCCATCTACAGTTTTCTGTCACCAGCCTTCTGGGTTTTTCCCATGACCTGCATGATAGCTCTATCTCCTGCCATTGTCACACTCTCAGTATCATTTCTAATTTCACGAAAACCACCGCAGGAGAGAAAGAAAATCATAAAGAACAAACAGAGTAGGAGGGTTACAAGAACCAGTGACAGTTGGATGGGTGAGAACATGACGTGCCCTTGGGACACAAGGGTTGTTTTCTCCCTGGCCCACAGAAGGCAGGCTTAGTAGACTATCTGGTCGAGCAGGCCGGGAGAGATTGATGTCCTCATTCTTGGGTACCTCCAGCACAGATTCCCCTGGCAACACGTCAGGCTTTTCATATGCCATCTCTGGCAACAAAGAACATGCCTCAACATAAGAAAGGCAATTTACAGCAAGCCTATATCAAACATCAAATTAAATGGAGAGTGTAGATGAAATTCTAAATGGTCTTATTAAATAAGAAACACAGAGTCATATGTAGAGTTAAAAGCCCAAAAGATCAGAGCACTAGTGAAGTCTTTAGCTTACCAGTCGCTGCTGTCCTTCCCCCAAGAGAGAGACCTTCTCCTGTGTGACCTGTCTTTTTAATGCTTTTCTGTTCTACCTTATCATTGGCTTTAAACCCCACATGATTTCCTCATCACTGCCTGTCTATACAGACTTCCAGGTCTCTATGGTTCGTACTGAGATTAAAGGTTCAGGTCACCGTTTGGCTGTGTCCTTGAACACACAGAGACTCTGCCTGCCATGTGATTGAATTAAGGGCATGTACTACCACTGCTGGACTTCTGCTATGTGGCTTGCTTTTAGCTCTGACCCCCAGGCAACTTTATTTATTAACATACGAATAAAATCACATTTCGGCACAAATAAAATATCACCATAGGAGAGAAATTCAAAGCAATTCCACTTAAATCAGGAACAAGACAAGGCTGTCCACTCTCTCCATATCTAGTCCTACAGTAATTGAAGTTCTAGCTAGAACAATAAGACAAATGAAGGAGATCAAAGGGATACAAATTGGAAGGCGAAAAGTCAAAGTATTTGCAGATGATGTGAAAATGTACACAAGATACTCCAAAAATTCTACCAGGGAACTCCTACAGCTAATAAACACCTTCAGCTAAGTAGCTGGATACAAGACTAACTCAAGAATATCAGTAGCCCTCATATATACAAATGACAACTGGACTGAGAAAGAAGTAAGGAAACAACACCTTTCGCAATAGTCACAAATTATATAAAATATCTTGGGGAAAATTCTAACCAAGCAAGTGAAAGTCTTGTATGACAAAACTGTCAAATCTTTGAAGAAAGAAATTGAAGAAAATATCAGAAGATGGAAAGATCTCCCATCCCCACGGACTTGTAGTATCAACATAGTAAAAATGGCCATCCTACCAAAGCAGTCTACAGATTCAACTCAATCCCCATCAAAATTTCAACACAGTTCTTTACAGACCTTAAAAGGACAGTATTCAACTTCATATGGAAAAACAGAAAACCCAGGATAACTAAAACAATCCTGAACAATAAAAGTATTTCCAAAGGTATTGCCATCCCTTATTTCAATCTCTACTACAGAGCTGTAGTAATGAAAATCGCATGGTATTGGCATAAAAACAAACACAGTAATCAATGGAATCAATCTGAAGTCCTAGATATAAATCCATACACCTACGAACATCTGATTTTTTTATTTAAAAAAAGTCAGAAATATACAACAGAAAAAAACACAGCATCTTGAACAAACTGTGCTGGCATGACTGGATGTCAGCATATAGAATGCAAATAGATCTAAATCTATCATCCTGTACAAACCTCAAGTCCAAGTGAATTAAAGACTTCAACATAAAACCAGATACACTGAATGTAATAGAAGAAAATGTAGGGAATACCCTTGAGCACATTGGCACAGGAGATGACTTCCTGAATAGAACACAGATAACATAGGCACTAAGATCAATAATTAATAAATGGTACCTCAGAAAACTGAAAAGCTTTGGTAAGGCAAAGGACATCATCAATTGAATAAAGCAGCAGTCTACAGAATGTGAAAAGGTTTTCCCCAGCTCACATCCAAGAGAGGGCTAATATCAAAAGTATATATAAAAAAACTAGACATCAAAAAATAGCCCAATTAAAAATAGGGTAAAAAAATCTAAAGAGAGAATTCTCAGTAGAGGAATCACAAATGGTTGAGAGATTCTTAAAGAAATGTTCAACATCTGTTTTAGTTAGGGTTTCTATTGCTATGAAGAGACACCATGACCATAGCAACTCTTTTTTTTTTAAAGACATTTCTTTATGAAGTCTTGGCTGTCCTGGTAGACCAGGCTCATTTCAAACTCACAGAGATCCACCTGCCTCTGACTCGTGAGTGCTGGGATTGAACATGTGAGCTACCACTGCCGGGCCACAGCAACTCCTATAAAGGAAAACATAATCAGGCTGGCTTAAAGTTCAGAGGCTTAGTCCACTGTCATCATGGTGGGAAGCATGACGGCATGCAGTCATACATAATGCTGGAAAGGAAGCTAAGAGTTTTAGATCCCAATCCCAAGGAAGCAGGAACAGACTGAAACACACTTCCTCTGACAATGCCATACCTATTCTCAGAAGGTCACACCTCTTAATAATACCACTCTCTATGAGCCTTTGGGGGCCATTTTCTTTCAAACCACCACAACATCCTTAGCCATCTGGGAAATGCAAAACAAAGGGACTTTGAGATTCCATCTTACACCTATCAGAATGGCTAAGATCAAAAACACAAGTCACAGCTCATGCTGGCAAGGATGTGGAGCAAGAACACTCTTCCATTGCTGGTGGGAGTGCAAACTTGTACTACCACTATGGACATCAATAAAGTGCTTCCTTAGAAAACTGGGACTTGATCTACCTTAAGATGCAGATGTACCATTCTTGTGCATGTACCCAAAGGATGCTCCATCCTACCACAGAGACACTGGCTCAAATATGCTCATAGTGGCTTTTTTTTCAAACAACCTAGATGTTCCTCAACTGAAGAAAGGATAAAGAAAATGTAGTACAGCTGGGTGGTGGTACACGCCTTTAATCCCAGCACTCAGGAGGCA
This sequence comes from Peromyscus nudipes, assembly GCA_902168325.1. Taxonomy (NCBI): domain Eukaryota; kingdom Metazoa; phylum Chordata; class Mammalia; order Rodentia; family Cricetidae; genus Peromyscus; species Peromyscus nudipes. The sequence goes on along the minus strand of CABHPH010161704.1, from coordinate 52,244 downwards.
GAGCCAGGCGGATCTCTGTGAGTTCGAGGCCAGCCTGGGCTACAGAGTGAGTTCCAGGAAAGGCACAAAGCTACAGAGAAACCCTGTCTCAAAACCAAAAAAGAAAAAGAAAAAAAAAAAAAGGAAATGTGGTACATTTACACAATGTACTATTACTGAGATGTTTAAAATAAACAACATCAAGAAAGTTGCAGGAAGACACAGCCCACAGAATCAGGTAAACAGGGTTCATAGGGGCTCACTGACACTGAAGTGACAGTCATGGAGCCTGCATAGGTCAATAACAGGACTCTGCAAATGTATTATGTTTGTTAGCTTGGTGTTTTTGTTGGACTCCTAACAGTGGGAGTAAGAGTGTCTCTGACTCTTTAGCCTGCTCTTGGGAAGTTTTCCTCCTACTGGGTTGCCTTACCCAAGCCTGACATGAGGGTTTGTGCCTGTATATTTTGTTATGATATGTTCAGTTGATATCTCTGGAAGGCCTGCTATTTTTTTAAAGGGAAATGGAGGATGGATCTGGGGATGGGGGAGGTGGAAAGAAGCTAGGAGGAGTGGAGGGAGGCAAAATGTGGTCAGAATATATTGTATGAGAGAATAAAAATAAATAAATTTTCTGTTTTTAAAAAACAATTCACTCTTATTTTTTTCTAGCTTCTTGGGAGAGATATCCATAACACTAAAATTGGGAGGATTTTTATTTCTAATTATGCCCCTAAAGCTACACCATCTTCTTAGAAATACAAAGGGAATGATATAAGCAATTTCAACATGAAGGAGTATTCAGGGGATGCAATTTTCTAGTTCTACTTGAGGGCTGTGCATGTCAAGGTGAGCAGCAAGGATCACATCAAGAAATGCTGGTTGAAATCACAGCATAATAAGGTTTAAATATTTGATTAAGGAATTTTGCTTATTTCTGATGTGATCTCATTGGCCCTAGACAGCATATCATCAGCTTTTTTTTAATAAGGGGTATTTTTAGCAATGTGTAGGGGGCATTGGTGGTACAGGGGCAACCCCTTGCCTTTTCCCATGCTGGATATACTGCTGGTTTATACTAAAAACAAACAAACAAACTCTCATGGGCATAACACCATTAAACAACCCGAAGGTGAAAAAACAACACATTAAAATTTAAACTGTAAAGGCATTCATTGTATTTAAAAGCCAAGTAATTATATAATCAACAACATCTCCAAAATACCAGCCTCAGTAGTGATGGTGGGGAAAAAATAGCTATGCCATGGATGGGAAAGTAACTTCTGATAAAAAAAAATAAATAAAATGGTTGAAATCTAATAGTCATTGTGTTTGTATTAAGAGCAGGACTTTTAAAAGTTGCTTAGGTCATGAATGGATCAGTGTCATCATCTTGCAAATAATTTATCAGAGCGTTTTCTTTATAAAAGTGTTGGGGGATATTATTTTAAGGTGTCTGACTTTTGTGAATGTTGCATTTGTTTAAATTTGTGAAGTGGTGTTATCGTGCCTGTCTAAAACATCGGATGGTCTAATAAAGAACTGAATGGTCAACAGCAAGGAAGGAGAAAGGAGAGGTGGGGTTGGCAGGCAGAGAGAATATATAGAAGAAGGAAAGAGATGGGGGAGTGACGAAAGAAGTAGCCAGAGAAGGAGGAGGACATCGGGTGCTAGCAACCCAGCTCCACAGCAAGCCATGGAATAAGAGTAAGATTTACAGAAGTAAGAGAATGGGAAAAACCCAGAGGCAAAAGGTAGATGGGATAATTTAAGCTAAGAAAAGCTGCCTAGCAACAAGCCAAGCCAAGGCTGGTCACTCATAATTAAAAATAAGGCTCTTTGTGTGATTTATTTGGGAGCTGGTTGGTGGATCCCCAAAAGACCAAAGTGCCAGAACAACCAACAATAAATTGGCAACCAATGTGGGACCCATATTTCCATGTAGGGCCTGAGAAAGCTGAAAAAAAAAAAAAGGACATGGCTCCTTTAAGAGGCACTCCAGTTCAGGGGCAGGGTAGCAGCTAAATAAAAACCACAAGCTACATAAAAGTGGCTTGTGGCAGCACAGGTACTGACTTCCATAGCCAGGACATGGGTTTTAGGCTTGACTTTCAGATCTAAGAAGCGGGCATCTGAGAGCCATCTGAGAGCCACACGTGTAGAATCCAGGTGTAGGTTAGCAATTTAAAGGTTTGCTCACACAGTCAGAAAAGACTAGAGATACACAGTAAAAGAGGTCCAGATGGAAAAAAATCAAAAACAAAAAACTTATAAACAGGTTACAGTGTGTTTAACAAAGTGCGTACACTTAAGAAAGAAAGGAAAAGGGTATAGATAGTCATAAAACAAAATAAATAGATTAAAGACAATAAAGTAAAGTCTTTAAAGAGACAGTAAAAGAAAAAAGCCATGTAGAGATGGAAACACACATGGTTTTCTCAGGACTTGACCATCATTTCAAGTTTTCTCTGGGACCTTGAATAAACTTCATCCACAGACAGAAAGAAGCATTTTGGAGAATACTATGCCCACATTCCCAAGAGATAGGGTTTTTGGTTATGTGGTGGGCTATGGATGTTTGTTATATTTTAGGGGAATATAGGCATATAGGACAACTATTAATCTCAGATATTTTGCACTGGCATGGGATTTAGTATATTGATATAAATTTAAAGTTATTTTTCATATATTGTATATGTATTTCTACTCTTTTTTAAAGGACTTTTGTATATTGATACAAGTTTAAGGTATTTTTGTTACAACATACTGTATATATGTTTCCATTCTTATTTAAAGGATTTTTGTATACTGTTAGAAATTTAAGGTTATTTTTTTACAACATATTATATATGTTTCTACTCTTGTTTAAGATATTGTACCTATGCAGTTTATTTAAAAATGTAAGGTAAAATTCTAGTTTTTGAAAGGTGTTATTATAAATTATATAGGATAATCAGGAAACATAGGTAAGTGGCTAGTCATTTATAACAATCAAAATAGTAGATATGTTAGGTATGCTTTCCAGATCATATACAGATATATTTTAGATAGATAGACCTATAGAATATGGCATTTAAAATGTTTTGTTAACTTGAAGTTTTTCACAACATGCTGTGGGATGTTCTGTATGCTGTGAATATGTGTTGCTCTGATTGGTTGATAAATAAAATGCTGATTGACCAGTAGCCAGGCAGGAAGTATAAGTGGGGCAAGCAGATGAAGAGAATTCTGGGAAGAGGGTTGAGTCAGGAGTCGCCAGTCAGACACAGAGAAGACAAGATGACAAGGCAGAACTGAGAAAAGGTACCAAGCCATGTGGCTAAACATAGATAAGAATGATGGGTTAATTTAAGTGTAAGAGCTAATCAGTAATAAGCCTGGCTAATGGCTGAGCAGTTACAAATAATATTAAGCCTCTGTGTGATTATTTTGTAAGGGCTGTGGGACTGTGGGTGAGAGAGTTGTCCCAACCACAGGCCAGGAGGAACACCAGAAAACTTCCAGCTACAATGACAATGAGCCATATCTGCTGCAAATTTACTTCAGAGATGATGGGCATTGAAGAAACTCCTTGTACAGTTTGCTTTCATTGTGGCAAGGCTAGACACTGGGCAAAGAAACTGATCTTGCCGTTGACTTCGGGCAATGTGCTGTGCCTACTGGACATGCAGGACATACAAGAAAAAGACTGTTGAACTTTTCTAAAACAAGGCACAATAGTTCTTTGAGATTCCTGCTTCATGGAGGAGTCTGCCAGATATTCTGAAGGACACATAGGAAAAATGACAGCTGAGCTTTGCCAAAACAAGGCAGAAGAGTCCTACAAATTTCCTGCTTCACTGAAAAGTTTGCCAGATATTCTGGGCCTGTAGGCTGAAGATGTATGCCCCAACATTGCAAAGGAAATTTGGGTGACATTCCAGGCAGTCAAATGTCTCTGTTGTTAGATAATATTGCATCCTTCTGGAGGTCTTTGATGGAGTTGGAGACTAGATAGTTATAGTTGCAGTTTTCCTTAGTTATGATAGAAAGTAAATTGTATATAAAACTTTGGAGTCATTAAGATGGATGCATGGTAGAGTGCTTTCTCTGAATTTGCTAAATGTAAATGGACTGAATATTGTAAATTAATTATTACTTGATAACTGTTTTTGTTGTATGTAGTTATACTATGTTAAAGTTAAAAACCTTTATTTTTATTTAGACAAAAAAGGGGGAAATGTTGGGGAATATATTTTAAGGTGTGTGACTTTTGTTTATGTTGCATTTGTTTAACTCTGTGAAGCTGTGTTATTGTGCCTGTCTAAAACACCTGATGGTCTAATAAAGAATTAAATGGCCAATAGCAAGGCAGGAGAAAGGAGAGGTATGTCTGGAAGGCAGAGAGAATATATTGAAGAAGAAAAGAGATGGGAGAGTGAAGAAAGAAGTAGCTGGAGAAGGAGGAGGACATTAGGGGCCGCCACCCAGCTGCATGCAAGCCATGGAGTAAGAGTAAAATTTACGGAAGTAAGAGAAGGAGAAGAGCCCAGAGGCAAAAGGTAAATGGGATAATTTAAGAAAAGCTGGGTAGCTACAAGCCAAATTAAATAAACTACTGCCTTTGTTTTACTAATCTCCTATATTCTCCTATACTTAGTGTAATCATACTGGGAGAATATGGGTACCAAGAAGTGAGACTGTGTGGTAGTAAATATCTAAAATATGGAAGTTGCTTCAGAACTGGGTAAGTAGCAGCAGCCATAAGAAATATGAGGAGAAGCCTTGACTTCCATGAGTGAATGGAACATTAAGGACAATTATCCTGAAAGTTTGGAAACAGGGAGCTGTCTGGAATGAGTGAACTTTTTTGATATTACATAAGTATTTGTGACTAGAATGTTGAAAGAAATTTGGAGAGTAAAGATCATTGTGATGAGGTACTGAAAGGAAAAGACAGTGTTAAGAACTGGAACAGAGCCATCCTGCTTCAGAGTTGCACGGAAGCAGGCAGAATTTCATCAGCATCCTAGGACTTAATGGAATGCAGAACAACAACAACAACAACAAAGCAGCAAATTGGACTGTGTTAGGAAAGAAATAGCTAAGCACAGAAGTAATCCTCTCTAGTGTGAAACACGTAGCTACATACATTAAGATATGAGAGATGTAGTGATTTTAATAGGGATGGCCCACATGGATTCATGTATTTGGATGCTTGGTCCACAGGGAGTGGCACTATTAGGAGATGTGGCCTTCTTGGAGTAGATGAGGTCTTGTTGGAGGAAGTGTATCACTGTGGAGATGGACTTTGAGGTCTCTTAAATGCTCAAGTTACACCTGGTGTGGTACACAGTGTCCACTTCTGCTGCCTGAGAAATCAAGATAAAGAACTCTCATCTCCTTCTCTAACACCATATCTGCCTGCATGCTGCCATGCCCCACCATGATGATAATGGACTAAACCTCTGAAACAGTAAAGTAGCCCAAATAAATGTTTTCCTATATAAGAGTTGTCATGGTCATGATGTATAAGACCCTAAGACAAGAGAGAAAAAATGGCAAGATGATTTTGCAGTTAAAAGGGAAAATTCATACTATAGTCATATAAAAATGTCTGGGGGATAATAAAAGTATATGGCCAAGTGATCCTAGATAGACACTCAAATAGATGGAAGGGTGTTAGATGCTATTGACTTACAAATGTCTTTCTCTTTATAAGTAATATTTTGTTTAGTCTACATAATCAAATTTCACTGATCTCTTTCCTTGCTCCAAATTTGAGGTCTTTGAGACTGCACCTTCTCTCAGAGGTTTGGAGAATTAAGAGAAAAGGAAAACAGGAAAGACCTGGTGCTGGGACTGCCAAAGTTGTTTTCTCTTTTAACTCAATCTATGTTCCTTGGCTTAGGAGGGTTTTGGTGTGGCTTGAAGTCTTGTCAGGATTTCATGTGTTAATCCTGCAGGTTCAATGAATGCAAGAGCTGCCGAGGCATGATGCCATCGCCTAGAATTGAAAGGATATTTGGAGATACCCTTGAATCCACTCAGAGGCTTATCACAGGGGCTGAGTTAGCTCAGAGAGAGTACCTTATTAGGATAATCCTGAACAGAAATATGGCCTCAGAGGTGGAAAGGCCACAGAAGCCCCACCGGGACAATGTCTACTTTGAGAGATCAGAACTGTAAAGCTACTACCATGAGCACTAGACTGAGTGAACTGCAAGCATAATATTCCATCCATTGAAGCAGCTAGGTGTACCAGGCCTAATGAAGCTGTTAGAGTACCATTAATATCAAAGTAAGGAAAAGGTGTTGCCTCCTAACCAAAGAATGAATCATACCTTTAGGTTGAGATGGGAAATTGTCTTTTCCTTAAGAGTTACTCACTTTGAGCCAGGTCAATTTTCTAGATAAAGGATCATTCATCAGGAAGGAAGAATCACCCCTAGAAAGTGGATTTATCTTAAGCCATTCTAAAGAGATGGGCAGAATGATTATCCTTTCAATGGGATAATGTACCTTTTCTTCCCAGAATTCCTAATCCCTAGATCAGTTCCTGAGAACTGCCATGAGGAAAGGGAAAACTATTCCCTTTCTTCCCTTTAGCCTCTCATTTTTGAATGCTGCCTAGAGCCTACTTGTGCTTGCTCAGGTACTTTGGGCTTGCTTATTGTTTCCTCTAAAGCTCCCCTCTCTGTCACATGGCTGTTCGTCTGTCATATGGCTGGCTGAACTCTAAATTCTTAAATCAAATCTCACACACCTCCTTACTCCCCTACCTCCCACCCCCACCCCATCTCCTTTCTTTTTACCTCTGCTAGCTGCTGAGGATTACAGCCTGCTTGTAGCATGAATCCTAATTGGTCTTATTAATAAAAACCTAGAGACAGATGTCAGGGTGAAAGCTGAAAGATCAGAGAAGCAGAGCAGCCAGCCACTAGTTCATACCTCTATGAAATCCTCAGCCTAAAGGGCACAAGCTCCTGTCTCCTTCTGTTTTATAGTCTTCTCTCTGCCCAGCCATATCCATTTCTGTCTCAAGCTCCCTAGTGCTGAGATTGAAGGCATGTGTGCCTCCCAAGTACTGGGAGCAAAAGCATAAGATCCCAAGTGCACAGATTAAAGGTGTGTGCCACCACAGCCTGAACTCTATGGCTAACTAGTAGCTGGCTTTGTCCTCTGGTCTTCAGGCAAGCTTTGTTAAAGCATACACAAAATACCACCACCCCTGCCTGTTTTGGAGTCTTTATTTTAAGCTCTAGTAAGATTAGCCTCAAGCTTCTACCAGTATTCATTTGTAAATTTTTATTAATAAGACTAAGAACACCAACAGGAGACCTCTATTACCCCAGGAACAAAGCCAGAGGAGTGAGTAGGGATGCTGAAGGCTAGGGGAGCCCTTTCCTTTCTGAGTGCCTGAAAAGCGGAACTTGAATTCAATGGTAATTAGTTTATATCTTTAAGGGTTTGTGTGGTTTTCTAAGTTGGGTTGAGACTCACTTGGAGCCTATTTCCTTGTTCTTTTCTTCTGTTGACCCATCTTGGAAGAGACATGCTTATCTACATCTGCTTCACCACCACATTTTGGAATAGCCTGTTTAAATCTATAGACTCACAGCTGTAGGAAATTTGCCTCAGCAAAAACTGTTATTTGAATCACATCCATATCCAATTGAAATCTGTCTCTGAATTAGGGGCTCTACAATTTGTACTGGACTGAGTTGAATCTGGAGCTACTGAAAAGGAGTGAATATATTTTATATGCAAGAAGAAATATGTATTGGAGGAGGGGCAGGCATAGAATGCTATGGTGTGAATATTCTCTCCAAAATTTATGCTGAAATTTAATTGCTGTTTTAATTGTATTATGAAGAAGGGTCTTTAAGGGGTGATTAAAGGCAAAATTCTCATACATGGATCAATGTCATTACCACGAGGAAGGATTAGTAGTCACAGGAGTGGGTTCTCCAATCAGAAAAGGAGTCTAGCCTTAGTTCCCCTTCCTTTCCTTTCCCCTCTCCTCTCTCTTCGCACCTACCTCTCCCCTTCTCTCTGCTCTTGCCTCTCTCATGCTCATGGGGAGCCGTTTTATCATCTGATAAGGCAGCATGAAGGAGCCATTATCATGTATTTTTGTCTCGCCAGTTCTCACCTATGAACAAATATATTTACTCTGTTTCCTGGCTAAGGTATTTACCCTATTACAATTGAAGAAAGGACATTAGCAGAGGAAGTGCAGAGATCAAAGCGTTAAAGTTTTCTCATAACTCTCTGTTCCTGTTGCGTTCATTCTTTAAATGTTAAACAGGAGCAGGCATAATTCTTAGTAGTAATTGCTCTGAAATGAATTTGATGGCAAAGATAAGAAATTGAGAGCTACAGAAACATAAAAGTGAAATGTAAGTACAAAAATTGCCATTATTCTATGCAGCTCCACAGAGAAATGTAATCTAATAATCAAGAAAAATAAAGTTAGCATCAAGCAGTGTTACTGTAGAACATTTGGGTAAAATACTGGCCTCCTTTTCAGGCCTTTTAAAAGCTACTTTCTCAATTTGAAAGAAGCCAAATCACTTCTTTCCCCTGATACAGGTTTACAGTGCAAGGGAAACATTAGACTGGCCAAGTAAGCAAATGTTCTCCAGAAAATGAAATCCAGATTCTTTCTTGTAAGAGAAAAGATAAAATTGAATAAAGGTAGAAGGATGAAACGAATCAGTGGAGTTACACAGAAATTAGAGACATCAACATAAATTGTGTTTGTGTTAAACCAGATAGACAAATAGATATGGAAGTAAATACAGATCTCTTTGTACATGAATTAGAATATATACATGTGCTGGTTTGTGAGAGAACCTAGAAGTATGATTCCCTAGTAAAAGCAACTACACTAAATGCTTAGACCTTTGTATCTAGTCTGTGTGCATGTGTGCAAATACATTGCCAATATAAAGTAAACATGGGACCAATTCAATTTCCTCTGAAGTCTTTATGATCGCCCACATAAACTTAATCTATCTCCTATCTATTTATCAACGAATTGGCCCATTTATTTGGCTGTCTCTATTCTTTCCATCCATGTTTATCTGCACCATTCCAAACTTGAATAAGATATCCATATTGTAGCTGTAAACAATACAGGAAACTTTCCTTTCCATCTGCTTCTTATGCTTATGAAGGTAAGATAAAAATTAACTAAAACAAGAAGGAAATACATGTCCATGTTGTTATCATTGCAAGAACAAAAAGGACACTGCCCCATGAGCCAGAAAGCAGCCTGACTGAGCAGAGAGAAAGGTGTGTCATCCCCCTCCAAAAAATTATGATTAGATGCAAGCTTCTCTTAATTCACGATTAAATGGGTGAATGTGAAGTATTTTAACCCAAGGTCTAAGCCATCGTTGAAAAAAAATGGAAGAAACCACTTTACCTGGATAATAAAGAAGAGAGGGTGAGAAGGTTGTTACAAAACCCAGTGGGGTATGATGGTGCATGCCTTTAGTCTCAGCACTTGGGAGATAGAGGCAAGTGGATCGCTTTGAGTTTGAGGCTAACTTGGTCTATAAAGCGAGGTCAAAGACAGAAATGGCTGTTACACAGAGAAACCCTGCCTTAAAAACAAACTAACTAACAAGAAAAGAAATCTAATAGAATGCAGGGACACTTTTGTAAGACATTCAGAATATGATGTTTATAATGATAGTGAAGACTCAAAATAATTAAGAAATGAATTCTGCAATTTAGTACATAAATATAGGGAAACCTATTTATTCCTATCTGCCCCAAACTAGAATAATGTTGTTTCTCTTGCAGAGATATTTTCCTTTGGGGGATTTAACTTCAAGTATCAGAGCTGAACAGAGGTATATAAAACACTTTCCAATTTGTTTTACATAGCAATTAATCCCTTACCCTGACAGCAAACTGGGCCTAGAGGTCTTTCTTCCTCCATGGTTATTGTGAATACAAAATTAATATTTTCTGGAAAGTGGACATAGCTAAGGAATATAAATATCCTCTGGCTCCAGAAAATTGATGCTACTATCTATGATGTGATGTAATAATAATGTGTCAAACACTGATTTTACTTTAATAAAGACTAAAGATACACTACTCTTCCCAGAAAGCCCTTCATTGTAGCTTCCTTCCCAGAGTGATAGGGATGGTCTTTAACACTGCAATAGAATATCCCTGGTCACTGCTTCTTTAATAACACCATCATTGTTTGTAGCTCTCCAAGAAGAATAGCTATTAGTTTGCAAATGGACATTTTCAGTTGGCTTTTTGCTACTTTTGCTTTTCTTCTTGAGCTGATTTTGGCAAGGTTATTCAAAATGGTTATCTATTTCTTTTCTTTATTAGGTCATTGCTGAATTGACTATCTCCTGGCTTCTAGAATGATTTCAGAATTAGGAGCATAAAACAGTGGCTTCTCATTACACCTGGAAGCTACAGGAGTACAGTATTTATAAGCTCATTATCTCAGTGGATAGTTGTAGCTGTCTGTATGCTCTCATTATCTCCATTGGGGATTGTAATGATATATATATATATATATATATATATATATATATATATATGTCTTATTTTCTGTGCTGTGGACTTGCAGAGTTACATTTAAATTGAGTGTTCTGTGCTTTAAGTAAAATAAGGTGGGTGAGTTACTGGTTAAAAGTACATCTAGAATTTTTCCTCATTAGTGTTTCCATTTTTTACATATATTTAATATTTACTTCTCATATTTCTACAATTAAAAAATTCTAGTAATAATGGACAGATTAGAAAATAGAATGAATAGGAATACTAAAGAAAATGTTAGTTAAGACATAACAACCTCTCATTAAATGGGCAACCCATTGATCCCTTATCCCATCCTCAGATTTGTCATTTGTGTGAAAAATAGAAGAGATAAAGTCATACAAGAATATTTTAGCTTTGAATTCGGTGTCAGATATTCCATTATAGCGGCAAGTACCTGGGAGAAGCAGTTTAAAGAAGAAGAGGTTAATTTTCACATATACATTCAGGGTTTCAGTGAAGGCTAGCTTGCTCCCATTCTTGTGGCTGTGTGACATATTGAGAATCATGGCACAAAGTGTATAGTGGGCCAGATCTGCTTTTTGTGTGATGGTCAGGAAGCAGAGAGTAATGGACCAGGTGCACCCCCTACAAGCATGCCTCTAGTTGTCTACTTCTCCCACAAAGACCCTACCTCCTACTTGCTACCATTACCCAACAATGATATCTAATTAGCAGTCAACAAATTAATTGGCAATATCTTCAGGATCAAGCCTTCCACATGTGAGTTTTTGGTGGCTGCCTCATATCCAAACCAAAACAAGCCTCATTTTATTCCCCTAGGAATCAATTACCCTAAATGAAACATTATAAGAAAATTGGGAATCAATCTACCTCAAGATCCAGGTATACCACTCTTCAGCATATACCCAAGGAAAGCTCAATCATACCACAAGGACACATGCTCAACTATGTTCGTAGCAGCATTATTTGTAATAGCCAGAACCTGGAAACAACCTAGATGCCCCTCAACTGAAGAATAGATAAAGAAAATGTGGTACATATACACAGTGGAGTACTACACAGCAGTAAAAACCAATGACATCATGAAATTTACAAGCAAATGGATAGAACTAGAAAATATCATCCTGAGTGAGGTAACCCAGACTCACAAGGACAGACATGATATGTACTCACTCGTAAGTAGATACTAGATGTAAAGCAAAGAATAACCAGACTACAACCCACAGATCCAGAGAACTTAGCTAACAAGGAGAACCCAAAGAGGGACACATGGATTGCCCTGGGAAGGGGAAATAGATGAGATCTCCATGAGCAAACTGGGGGTGAGGGGGGACAATGGAGGGTAGGTGGTGGGGGATGAGAACATAAGAGAACAGGATCGTCAAGGTGAAACAGGCATGGAGTGGGAGAGCAAGGAAAGAGATACCATGATAGAGGGAGGCATCATGGGGATAGGGAGACACTGGGTTCTAGGGATGCTCCCAGGAACCCACAAGGATGACCCCAGCTTAGACTACTAGCAATGGTGCCTGAACTGGCCTACTCTGGTAATCAGATTGGTGAATACCCTAACTGTCACCATAGAACCTTCATCCAGTAACTGATGGAAGCAGATGCAGAGATCACAGCCAAGCACCAGGCTGATGAGCTCCAGGAGTCCAGTTGAAGAGAGAGAAGAGGGATTCTATAAGCAAAGGACATCAAAATCATGATGGGGAAACGTACACAGGCAACCAAACCAAACTAGTGGGAACTCATGAACTGTGGACCAATAGCTTGGGAGCCTCCATGGGACTGGACATAGGCCCTCTGCATAGGCAAGACAGTTGTGTAGCTTGACCTGCCTAAGGGGACCCTGGCAATAGGATTAGGATCCATTCCTGGATGATCCTTAAGCAAGATTTTTGGAGTCTAATGTCTATGGTAGGATACCTTACACAGCCTTGGTGCAGAGAGAGGGTCTTGAACCTGCCTCAACTGAATGTACCAGGCTCTGCTGATCCCCATGAGAGGCCTTGCCTTGGAGGAACTGGGAATGATGGGTGGGCTGGGGGAAAAGGCTGGGGGTGGGAGGAGGGATGAGAGGGGAATCTGTGTTGGTATGATAAATGAACAGAAAATGTCTTAATAATAAAAAAGAAAAAGAAAAAAAAAGATTTACTTCTTTTATTATAATAAAGAGCTAAAATATGATGATTTAGCTTTAAGCATGTTTATAAATATAATGTTGTATAATCTTATAGTAGTTCCAGGATGGACCTATAAAAGATGAACAGAAGCAGTGGTCAGTCAGCAAGGAAAGATGACACAATTTCCTGTCAATGGTTCATTAAATAAAATGGTCTCAAGAGCATTGTGATCCTAAAGGTGGGATGGAGAGGGTAAGACAAAAATAGTACAATATATGAAAATCTAAATATGATGGGTCCTTAAAGAAAAGGGGAGAGTTTTCTTAATGCCTAGAAAGAAGTTTTATTATGAGTGATAATAAAGCTGCTATGAATGTGGGTGAGCAAGTGTCCTTGTGGTAGAATAGAACATCCTTTGTGTATATGCGCAGGAGTTATATAGCTGGGTCATGAGGTAGATTGATTGCCAATTTTCTGAGAAACCACCATATTGATTTCCAAAATGACTGTACATGTTTGCACTCCCATCAGCAATGGAGGAGTGTTCCCCTTCTCCATATCCTTGACAGCATGAACAGTTATTTGATTTTTTTTCATCTTAGCCATTCTGACAGATATAAGACAGAATCTCAGAGTCACTTTGATTTGCATTTCCTTGATGGTTAAGGATGTTGAACATTTTTTAACTGATTTTGGTCCATTTGAGTTTCCTCTGTTGAGAATTCACTGTTTAGATCTGTACCTCCTTTTTAAATTGGATTATGTGGTTTGTTGATGTCTACAACTTTCTTGAGTTCTTTATGTATTTTGGATAGTAGCCCTCTGTCAAATGTGGACTTGGTAAAAATCTTTTCCCATTCTGTGGTCTCCCTTTTTGTTCTTTTGGTGCTGTTTGTCTTAGGGCTTCTATTGCTGTGAAGAGACATCCTGACCACAGCAACTCTTATAAAAGAAAAACATTTAATTGTGTTGGCTTACATTTTCATATGTTTAGTCCATTATCATCATTGTGGCATTCAGTTTGCATAGTACTGGAGAAGTAGCTGGGTGTCTACATCTTGACTTGCAGGCAACAGGAAGTAGTTTGAGACATGGGGTGTGGCTTGAGCATATATGAGACCTGGAAGCCTGCCTCGACATTGACACACTTCCTCCAACAAGACGACACCCACTCCATCAAAGCCACACCCCCTAATAGTGCCACTTGCTTTGGGGGCCATTTTCTTTCAAACTACCACAGTGTCCTTTGCCATACAGAAGCTTTTCAGTTACATGAGCTCCCATTTATTAATTGTTGATCTATTGATGTTCTGTTCAGGAAGTTGATTCTTGTTCCACTGCATTTAAGGGTATTTTCCCTACTTTCTCTTCTATCAGGTTTAATGTGTCTGGTTTTATATTGAGGTCTTTCATACACTTAGACTTGAATTGAGTTTTGTACAGGGTAATAGATTTGCATTTTTATACATACAGACATCCAGTTAGGTCAGCACCATTTGTTGAAGATGCTTTTTTTCCTTTTATATATTTCTGTCTTCTTTATAACAAATCAGGTGTCCATAGGTGTGGATTTCTTAGCAAGAAACTAGAAACAACCTAGATGTCCCTCAACCAAAGAATGGATACAGAAAATGTGATACATTTAAACAATGTAGTATTATTCAGCCGTTAAAAACAATGGCATCATGAAATTTTCAGGCAAATAGATGGAACTTGAAAAACTCATCCTGAATGAGGTAACTCACACCCAGAAAGACAAACATGGTATGTACTCACTTACAAGTGGATATTAGCTATAAGTAAAGGTAATCATCTTATGGTCCATAGATCCAGAGAGGCTAAGTAACAAGGAGCACTTATGGGAGGATGGAAGGCTCTCTCTGGAAAAGGGAAATAAAATAGATTTTGTAGGTGGACTGGGGGTAGATAGGGTTAGAAACAGGATGGAATTGTGAGGCATTTTGTGGCTGAGGTAGAAACCTAGTGCAATGGAAACTCCATAGAATCTATGAGACTAACGTTACAAGGACTCCTACTAATGGGGGACATGGATCCTGAACTGGCCATTGTCTATAACCAGGCAAGGCCTAAAGTAGAGGGTTTGGGACACTAACCCAGCCACAAAACCTTCAACCTGCAATTTGTCCTGCCTATAGAGTCTTCTGGGACTGAAGTCTAGCAGAACCATTATCAAAGAAACCAGAGAGACTTCATCCAGCAACTGATGAAAGCAGATGCAAAGTCCCACAGCAAAAGAGTTGGTGGTGTTTGGAGAGTTCTATGGAAGAGGGTTGGGAAGGATCTGAGTTACTAGAGGTATCAGGGACACAAAGAGAACATGGCCTACAGACTCAATTGACCTGAACTCTTGGGAGCTTGCAGCTATCAGGGAGCATATAGGGGTCTGACCTAAGTCCTCTCCATATGTTATGATTAAGTATCTTGGTATTCTTGTGGGATTCCAGACAGTGGGAGTAGGGGTGGTCGCTGACTCTTTTGCCTATTCATGGGACCCTTTTCCTCCTACTGGGTTGCCTAGTCCAGTATGTGATGCTATATACCTAGTCTTATTGTAGCTTTTTATTTTGTGTTTATTTGATGTCCCTGGGAGGCTTGCTCTTTTCTAGGGGAGATAGAAGGGCAACTGGGAAAGAAGGGATGTGGGAGGAAAGGCTTCAGAGGAGAAGAAGGAGGGGAAACTGTAGTAGGGATGTAATATGTGAGAGAAGATTAAAAAAAGGAAAAAAATATCATATGTAACATAAAAAAGAGTAAGAACAAAAGAAAATCTGGTAGAGGAAAAAATGATAGCTGCCATGAAAACGATGGCCTTTGCCTTTATTCTATACCTTAAAATGAATCAGATTTGTTATATCTTATTGTGGTTTAGAGTTTAATACTCTATTTGATTACTTCTGTTTGAACCTCATTTCTTCCTTTAAAATTTATTTTCTTTCTTCATAAATAAGTGTTTTCAAAGATGCCTCATGAGTAGTACCTGCTCAGCCTATATTTAATAGAAATATGTTGATTTCACCTTGAATCTTGAATGACACTTTTAATGACTACACATTTCTATGTTGACAGTTGTTTTGTCTTTGCAAATGTATCATTTTAAAGGTATTTGGCCTTTGTTATCAAGATTACTTTTATTGCTGATGCATTTGTTTATTGTCAGGTTAATTTGTAACTAGTATATTTCTCACTGTCTTTTGTAAGACTACATTTTATTTTTATGGTCTGCTCTCACTGTAGTCTTAGGTTATAGTTTCTAGGGCTGTTTGTTTGTTTGTTTGTTAGTGTGACACAAATTGCTAAATGGTCTTATTAATAAAAAATCCAGAGCCAGATATTAGAGTGAAAGCTGAAAGATCAGAGAAACCGTACAAGCCAGCCACATTCTTACCTCCGTGAAATCCTTAGCCTCAAGAGAGAGACTTCCTGTTTACTCATACCTTATATACCTTTCTGTGCCCTGCCATCTTACTTCCTACCTAGTGCTGGGATTAAAGGTGTGTGCCACCACAACTGGCTCTGTTCCCAGTGTGGCCTTGAACTCACAGAGATACAGATGAATCTCTGCCTCCTGAATGTTAGGATTAAAGGTACATGTTACCACTGCCTGACCTCTATGTTTAATATAGTCACTGGCTTTGTCCTCTGATCCTCAGGCAAGCTTTATTGGGGTATACAATATATCACCACAGTTAGTTTGTCTGTTTGTCGCTGTTGTTCTGCTAAATGTTGCTTGTGTTTATTGACTACATACATCCTTGCTTTGTTAATTCCAGTTGTTCAGCTTCTATGACAGCATGCAACACCCATCACTAATTCTCTTACCTTCCCCTAAAGTAGTGTTTGGCCTTGACTGCTGTGTATATCTCTCTGTATGCTGTGAATGCATTGCTATCATTGGTTAATAAATAAAGTGCTGATTGGCCAGTAGCCAGGCAGGAAGTATAGGCGGGACAAAAAGAGAGGAGAATTCTGGGAATAGGAGGGCCGAGTCAGGAGAAGCTGCCAGTCGCTGCCACGAGAAGCAAGATGTGAAGGCAGAACTGAGAAAAGGTAACAAACCATGTGGCTAAACATAAATAAGAATTATGGATTAATTTAAATGTAAGAGCTAGTCAATAGTTAGCCGGAGCTAATGGCCAAACATTTTTAATTAATATAAGCCTCTCTGTGTTTACTTGGGTCCAAGCAGCCTCAGGGCTGCGGGAACTGGGCAGGAACAGGATAACTTCAGCTACAAATGGCACCCAACATGGGGCATGAACCCACGACCCTGATATTAAGAGTCTTATGCTCTACTGACTGAGCTAGCCGATAGGATAAATAGTAACAACTTATTTAAAAATGTTTTACATTGCTATGGATTTTAGTTTATTGATACAA
>CABHPH010161704.1:8506-34814 GCA_902168325.1 Peromyscus nudipes | reverse complement strand
AGCCTCAAGAGAGAGACTTCCTGTTTACTCATACCTTATATACCTTTCTGTGCCCTGCCATCTTACTTCCTACCTAGTGCTGGGATTAAAGGTGTGTGCCACCACAACTGGCTCTGTTCCCAGTGTGGCCTTGAACTCACAGAGATACAGATGAATCTCTGCCTCCTGAATGTTAGGATTAAAGGTACATGTTACCACTGCCTGACCTCTATGTTTAATATAGTCACTGGCTTTGTCCTCTGATCCTCAGGCAAGCTTTATTGGGGTATACAATATATCACCACAGTTAGTTTGTCTGTTTGTCGCTGTTGTTCTGCTAAATGTTGCTTGTGTTTATTGACTACATACATCCTTACTTTGTTAATTCCAGTTGTTCAGCTTCTATGACAGCATGCAACACCCATCACTAATTCTCTTACCTTCCCCTAAAGTAGTGTTTGGCCTTGACTGCTGTGTATATCTCTCTGTATGCTGTGAATGCATTGCTATCATTGGTTAATAAATAAAGTGCTGATTGGCCAGTAGCCAGGCAGGAAGTATAGGCGGGACAAAAAGAGAGGAGAATTCTGGGAATAGGAGGGCCGAGTCAGGAGAAGCTGCCAGTCGCTGCCACGAGAAGCAAGATGTGAAGGCAGAACTGAGAAAAGGTAACAAACCATGTGGCTAAACATAAATAAGAATTATGGATTAATTTAAATGTAAGAGCTAGTCAATAGTTAGCCGGAGCTAATGGCCAAACATTTTTAATTAATATAAGCCTCTCTGTGTTTACTTGGGTCCAAGCAGCCTCAGGGCTGCGGGAACTGGGCAGGAACAGGATAACTTCAGCTACAAATGGCACCCAACATGGGGCATGAACCCACGACCCTGAGATTAAGAGTCTTATGCTCTACTGACTGAGCTAGCCGATAGGATAAATAGTAACAACTTATTTAAAAATGTTTTACATTGCTATGGATTTTAGTTTATTGATACAAGTTTAAAGTTAATTTTGTTGTACTGTATATATATTTGTACTCTTGTTTGAAGTATTATGTTTATGTAACTCATTAGATTGTAACAGATAATTTAAAATACAGATTAATAATTAGTCTACTATAATAGTCAAACTCATAGTCATGTTAAGTTTTCTAGGTATACATAGATATAATTCAATTAGGTAGATAATCTTCAAACACTTCAAAGACCTACAGAATATGGCATTTAAAATATTTTAAAAATTTTGATTTTCTAGACAGTGAGAAATGTCTGCTCCTGGCAGCACCTAATTACTTTGGAGAGGAGGATGGGCATAGAAGACACTCTATATGGACTTTATCTTCTTCTGGGCAAAAATAGCCATTTGGGCAAGAAACTGTTCTTGCCTGGACTGCTTGACAAAATATTGTATCAACTGGACATGCAGGATCCATCAAAAAGTGACCACTGAACTTTGCTTGGCAAAATGGTCCTTCAGGTTCTGGCTTTGCAGAGGAAACTGCCAGACATTCTACAGGACACAGAGAGAAGTGATTGAGAGACTCTAGGCCTGTGGGCTGAAAACAGATGCCCCAACTTTACAGAGGAACTTTGGATGACTGTCTAGGCTGCCAGCTGTCTCTGTCTACTCTCGCAAGACTCCCAAAAATTGCTTGCAATCTCTCATTTCTCAGGTAATATTATATCCTTCTGAGGTCTTTGATGTAGTTGAAAACTAGATAGTTATAATTTCCTTAGTTATGATAAAAGATAATTTAGATATGAAACCTTAGACTCACAAATATAAGATAGGATATCTTCTTTAATTTTGCCAAATTCAAATAGACTAGATATTATAAATAGACTAGATATTGTAACTGTAATTCTTGTTGATAATTGTTTTGTTATATGTAATTTTACTAAGCTAAAGTTAAAACCTTCCTTTTGGAAAAAAATAAAAGGGGAAGTGCTGTGGATATCACTCTGTATGCTGTGAATATGTTGCTCTGGTTGGTTAATAAATAAAGTGCTGATTGGCCAGTAGCCAGGCAGGAAGTATAGGCAGGATAAGCAGAGAAGAGAATTCTAGGAAGAGGAAGGCTGAGTCAGGAGACACTGCCAGCCACCGCCATGAGAAGCAAGATGTAGAGATACTGGTAAGCCACAAGTCACATGACAAGGTATAGATTTATAGAAATGGGTTAATGTAAGATGTACAATTTAGCTAGCAAGAGGCCTGAGCCATTAGGCCATACAGTTTTAGCTAATATAAGTCTCTATGTGTTTACTTAAGTTTGAGCAGCTGCAGACCAGGTGGGACACAGGAAAATTTTCCTGTTACACTTGACAAACTATCTCCCATCTCTTGAAAGGGCTACTGACTTTCTATCTGTGCATTCTTCAAACTATATTCCAGGAAATGATCTAGATGACCTTAGTGAAGTCTAGTCTTAGCTATATGTGATCTATTGTTTAATTAATCTCTTTGGTTTCTGATTTTTTCCCTATAAATTATTTTTAAAATAAGAACTTTTTTTTTTTGGTTTTTCGAGACAAGGTTTCTCTGTGTAGCTTTGTGCCTTTCCTGGAACTCACTTGGTAGCCCAGGCTGGCCTCGAACTCACAGAGATCCGCCTGCCTCTGCCTCCCGAGTGCTGGGATTAAAGGCGTGCGCCACCACCGCCCGGCTAAAATAAGAACTTTTAATTTTAATTTTTATTCATGATGTTTGTGTGTGTGTGTAAGAGAGAGAGAGAGAGAGAGAGAGAGAGTGTGTGTGTGTGTGTGTGTGTGTGTGAGAGAGAGAGAGAGAGAGAGAGAGAGAGAGAGAGTATGTGTGTGTATACCTATTGAGGCTAGAGAAAGTATTATGCATTTTGGATCTGGAGTTATATAGGCAGTTGTAAGCTGCCTGTCATGGGTGCTATTAACTGAACTCAGTTCCTCTGGCAAAGAAACTAATTGCTTAGTCACATCACTAGTCCCTCTATTTTTTGTTTTTCTAATGAGGTTTAATTTTATATATGGTAGATTTGGGGGAATGTCTATGTGTATTTAATTTTTGCTAAATCTTTACTAAAACATTATGTATAGGGGGCAAGCACAACAGAGATGAAAACACAAGATTGAAAGGAAAAATTACATTTTGTGAGAGAACTGCTCAAAATAAATAGTGATTTGTCAACTGACAATCTTTTGAATTATTCTTTTGAGAATTTAAGGACACATACAAACTGAGCATTTCAGTAAGCTTGGGGTAAGATTTACACACACACACACAAAGCTGAGCTTGGTGATGCAGGCCTGTGCAAGGCAAGGATGATAGAAAATTCTAGGCCTGCCTGGACTACAGAGTGAGTTCAAGGCTAGCCAGGATAACTCAGTGAGACTTATCTCAAAGTATACAGTAAAAGAGGGCTTGGAATATATGTCAATTGCAGGGGGATTTTTCTGGCATGTGTAATGCCCTGTGTTCAATCACCCAGTACTGAATGAAAAGTAAACTGACAGAAATTTCTTACACAAAAATGGAGTTATCTCCATTTATTATTTTTTTGTAGCTGAAGAACTTTTTAGGAGGGCATATGCCTTTTCTCTGTGTATAGAAAATTTGCAGGATCACTTATTGAAGCATTAAGAGGGAGCATCTGTTTCAGCTGCTCTAATACTCCCTTTCCTGGTAACCTCAGGTTCTGTGACCATCTCAAGGTGCCTTAACATACAATTCTTGGGGCAATGAGGTAGAAGTTATTGGCCGAGGAAGGACAGGGTCTGGTTTCTATTCTTTTCTTCCTTTACTTCTGGTAGTGTCCCACACCACCTCAAGAGCTCCAATAATGTTTTAAATAGTTTTGTTGCTGTGACGTTGCCTTTCAATCTGCATGTAGCAACCAGATTTTGTGAAGTCTTAAACTCCAATCAAGAACCAGCCTTGCCTTACTCTACTTGTCTTGTTATATAACAAGACATCTTAAACTGGGTTGTTAATAAATAGCAACTTCATTCATCTCAGTGACAGAAAGTCCAAGGTCCAAATCATGGTCAGATAATGGGTCTGTTCCTTATAAAAGACACTCTGTGTGTCTCCATCTATCAAACATACAAACCGTTTCTAGGTCACTTACCCTATTCCTAGGAGTAGGGTTTTATAACCTAATCACCTTTTAAGGCTCAATCTTTTAACATCAATTCTTCTAATTTTAAAGGGTCATGGCATTCAGACCAAAGCATGACTGTGATTTATTTCTTACTTGTTCATTTACCCCAACTACAAATCACCTCCTTCAGAATGTTGCTGATAACAATGCTACAAAGAATTCAGTGGCATTCACAGGATGCTTCAGGATTGCTTGCATTTCCTAAAGAAGGTATTATACTGGTTGAGAGTATAGCACTGTGGCCCTCTGCTTACTTACTAAGAATGAGAGAGATCCTGGGTTCCATCTGTAGTACTGCCCCCTCAAACAAAACTATCAAAGGAGGCTAACAAAAGATGATTATAAATATCAAGACATTAAGTTGGTGTTGTCTCTGATTAGAAAGCCAGCATCTAAAAGTGCCAGTCAAATACATCCAGCCTCACAAAAAGACCTCACTTCAATCATTTCCCCAAAACAGAACTTTCATCATCAGACTGTGCATTCAAACAACTGTGTTAGTAGCAACAGTTTGTTTCCATGTTCCTCATGAGTCATAATCCTTAAGAAAATCCATGGATAAAAATATCTATTAAATAAACCTGCTCATTTATATATAGTACCCAATTTATTTTCTACACCTTTTAAAATAACAAAAGAATTGTATAACTAGCTACAATGCAATGTGAAAATGATGTCATTCACTTTTCATGTATATGAGTTTTGTTAGTGTGCCACTTTTTATATTGAAAATTCATATGATAGTTGTTAGTAATCAGTCATATTTATTTTGGCTGCCTTTCTTAGTAAATACTTACACTATGCTGTTCTTTTTTAGTATTTGGTAGTAAAAAATTGTTGGTAGTGTATAAACACACTAAAAACCGTAAGATATAACTAGAAATTTGTTTCTGTCTTTGATTTCAAAGATCATGAAATAAAACCTTGATAGCTTTTACACTGTATAAAGTCATTTCTGAACTAGACCTTCTGAGAAGCAGTGAAAAGACTTTTATGTGATTTAGCAAACAGTTTTGTGAAAACATTTTCTTATGTTCATGTAGCTACTGCTATAAAATACTTGTTCTGTGGAAAATAAAATTTTGCCCTCACACCAGGTTTATGGCATAATTTAATTTCAAAAGCAATTCAGTAATACTTCATTTAACAAGCGCTCTGGGAACAAAATTCACTTAAGACAAAGTTACTTCTTCACTTCCCATTAGCTTGAAGTTATTGAAAGCAAAAGCTTTGGGGATGGTTAAAAGTATATTTTCTTCTTTTGAATTGGGAGGCCCACAGCATGCAGGGAAACTTAACTTTCTAAAGGATGAGGATTTTTTTCAATAGAAAAGCCAAATGATGAGAATAAGAAAGTGATGTTAATAGTATGTTAATGATAACTATAGCCTTTCTTTCCTATGGCAAATTTTGTTAGCAAGATCCTTTGGAATATTATCTTTTAAATGTCAACTCCTGACATGTTTCGTGAAGCTTTCCATCCTCAACACTGTTTATAATAAAACTCAAGTCTTTCCTATGACTTCCAAAATCCTGTGTGATGTAGTCCACACCAACCTGGTGGTTTCACTTTGTAGATTCCTCTCCCCTTGCTTCGCATAAAATAGGTTTCTCTGAGACTCTCCCCTACCTATGCTAGATTTTTGACCAGACCGAATTTGTGCAAGTCTTGTGCGGGTACCAACAACTGCTGTCTGTTGATGTGTGCTACAGTCATGTCACATCCAGAACTCAGCATTTCCCAGCTCTCAAATGCCAGCTCGTACATTCTTTCTGTCCCCTCTTCCAAGGTGTTCCCTGAGCCTTGGGCCTTGGGTGAAGGGAGGTTGATACAGGTGGTTCATCTATAGCTGAGTACCCATTGGTTACTTATATTTGGCACTTTGACAAGATATAAGTCACTATATTAATTATTACTTATTCCCCATACCAATACAAAACTGTGGTTTTAAATATACATATTTAGGAGGCAGATTGGCAACATGACCCTCTAGCAAACTAACAACAGGCTTCCATCTAGGACCTATGACCTCTAAAACCATGGATTTTGACCAGATTCATAGTTTCAAGTATAAAATCCTTCTAGGGAAATGGGCCTCCTCTCCAAGCAGAAATCTGTCAGTTACCCCCATAACTGTCATATCAGTATTTTATGAGTGGGAACATCTTGTCAGGCAAGTCAGAATTATAGCTTGCAGGATTCAGCACTGGGTGAGACCATGATGTCTTTTCTCCCACAACAGTCTACAGAGCATCTTCTGATACTATGTAATCTAGCCAGCAGGCAAGGAGTTTCTTAGTCAAAGTTAATTCCTTTTTGCCCTTCATTCAAAATGAGTGGTGTCTTTGGCAATAGTGATTTCCTGTCTTGTTGTGGTGGGTAACCAAGAGCAATGACCTCTGTTGTTTGTAGTGCCCACTGGGGCCACCCTGACTAATGACTAATAGTGAGGTATCTTGTGTCTGCACTGAGATTTTCATTAATGACCCATGTCTTCTGGTAGTAACATTGTTGACCCATTCACAATATTTCTGTTCAAATTCATTATTTCTACATAAACCATTAATCTCGAGAAATTCCCATTCTCCTTTGATGTTTCTGTGTTCTATTATTACCTTTAATCATTTCTTCCCCTTGGGTTGTGTTTATCTTTGTCTTCAGTCTGAACCATTTGATCTGGTTTCCTCTATAGAGCTGGTTTAGTGGTCATAGATTCCTTTAATCTGTTTTTATCATAGAAATTTTTTAAAATTTTTTGAATTTTAATAGATAGTTTTTTTCTGGGTATAATAATCTGGGTTGACAGTTAGAGTCTTTGAGAACTTGGGACACATTTTTCCAGGACAGTATGGCTTTAATAGATAATGTTCAATAAGCAGGTATTATTCTGAAGTGCATTCTGATGCACCTGGTCTTCCTATTTTATAGCCTTCAATACTCTTTGCTCAGTCTATAATTTTAGTATTTTAACTATCATATCGTAAGTTCTGTATATTTGATGTTCTATATGCCTCTTGTATATGGATAAGCACCTCTTTCTGTAGGTTTGAAAATTTTTCTTCTATGATTATATTGAAAATATTCTCTATGTCTTTGGTATGGTATTTCTTATTTTTCTTTTATACTCATAATTCAAAGTTGAGATATTTTCACATTGTAACATACTTTTTCATTTTCCATTCATTTAGTAAAATTGTCATAGACTTTTACTGAGTGCTCCAACTAATTTTCTACTTTGTCTTCCAGAACTAACAGTCTGTTTTCCACATGATCTATTCAACTGCTAAGGTTTTCCACTGAAGGTTTTATTTGGTTTATTGAATTTTGCATTTTCAGCATCATTTCAATCTGGGTTTTCTTCAGCAAGTCTACCTTTTTGTGGAACTCTAGTTTATATCTTAGATTTACTTCCTTATTTCATTCAGCTCTTTGTTTGGATATCTTGTAGTATATTCACATGTTCTTTGAGACGATAACTATAATTATTCTTTCAAATTCTTTGTCTCCAAGTTCATCCATGTCATTCTCATTGGATCATTACTCCCTCCCTCCCTCTCCATACCTTGCTTTCTTTCCTTTTGTTCAAGTCACTTTTCTTTTTTTTCAGTAGAGGCGTGTACAATGGTCAAGAAGAGACTAAGTTATAAGAGAGTTGAAACATTGTTTTCCTCTATGAGAACGATATTGAAGGCTTCACCTCTTGTCTTCTTTTGAGAGTCTAGTACTGTCTTTGCTAATAGTACTGCTCAAGAGTTAGCAAAGTATTGCTGGCCCTCTTCTCTACTGGCTTCAGGGTGGGTTGCCAGACTTGGATTTCAAATCTTAAGTCAGTTCTTATCAACTAGAGATTGGAGGTAGGACATCCTGGGGAAGCTGGATGTGGACTTGGAGTATCAGGGTCTATGGGTAAGGGAGGAAAAAGATTTACTAGGCAACATATGGCAGTAACATCGAGAAGGACCCAGGTGGTCTATGGTGTGGGGCTTACATGCATACACAGGAAATACAAATCCTGGAGGAGCAGCATGGCTATGTGGTAGAGAGAAGTGGGGCCTATGGACAATGAGAGGAAGTACGGTCCCAGAGGAACCCATTTTTTTGTTAAAGTTTTATTTGCATGCATTAATTACACATAACGTTGAGTTTCATTACAATGTTTCTATGCATATGTAATGCATTTTGAACATAATCACCCCCATCACCCTCTCTCATTTCCTCCCTTTCCTGTTGATTCTCTTTCCAACTAATTTCCTTTCTACTTTCACATCATTTTTGTTTTTAATTTCTGTTGACACAATGACTTTAGTTAGGGTTGCTAACAATAGAATGAGTAAGTGATTATTTATGGAAATATAGATGGCTGTACCATAGAAGAAAAATGTCTCCCCTTCCCTGAGCAGCCATTAACAGCATATGTATCCTCCCTAGCCTTCTGAGTCCTTTTTCTTTCCATGACAGAGTAATGATAGGCCCGATATTGTGCAAGTCTTGTGCAGACAGTTACAACAGTTGAGAGATCAGAAGTGTAACACAACTCCACATTATACCCCTCCTTCTGCTCTCCCTTCTATCATGTTCCCTTCTTCTGTTATATGTACTGTCTTATACCTAGATGTTCCTTCTAGATATAAGCATTCAGTAGTCACTAAGTCTGAACAACATGATAAGGATTGAGTCTCTTCGGTTGCTACTGTCCCCTTAACAGAGAAACATCTCTGATAATAGCTGCTAGTCGCAGTTGCTTCCCCATGAAAGCCCAAGTCTTCTCTAGCTGTGGCTTTTTAGCCAGATTTCAGTAATAGTCGTGAATTTGGTCATGCGGAAAGGACTTGAAACTCAGATATAAAGTGGTTAGTCACCCTGAGAGCAGCCATGCCATCACTGCAGTGGGCACATCTTGCCTGCTAAATCAGTAGTATAGCACACAGGGTCCACAGCTTCTCCTGAAGCATGGAAGGGAGCCAGCAGCCAGCAGGAAGGACTTTTCAAGCTCACTGCCAGTTTGGTGTCTCTATTTCCTGCAACCAAGATGTTACACTGAGCTTATTATTAAAGGGAATAATCATCACCCTCTTTCCTTCAACATCTGTACGTAGTAGTCCCTCCATAAAAATGTTTTTTCTCCAAGATATCATAAAAGCATTTGAATATTTGCTGAAATATCACCTCAGTGGAGAAAGTTGACTCAATCATTCATACATATGTGGTCTCTACTTTTCACTTTGTTACCTTATCACATAGCATGTCTTTTAATGACACTGAACAAGGTTTATTATGCCCCTACTATGTACAAGGTACTCTTCTACTTGCTGCACAAAGCATGCAAAAATCCCTGTCCTCATAAAGCTTACATTGCTCTTCTTTTTATTTTGCATCTACTACCATATCCCTCTCTCTCTTGGAAAGCATATTCCAAGTCAGTTGTGATGTTCTTTGTCCATATTGATCCCTGAGACCTAAAATAACACATAGCAAACAGTAGTTGCTCAAACACTGCTTGAACAAATAAATGAATGAACAATTCAGTTAAAAAATAGTCAAACCTATATATTTTCAGTAGAAAATGAATTTTTCATATTGCCTTTTTAAATGTTATTACTATACATTATGTTGATAATCTCATTTTGCACATGAAAGTGAGGCCACTTAGAGAGCTTAAGTGACTTATTCAATATTATATGCCTGGAAGATACAACTTTCTCTCTAAAGGACATCTAGTAAAACTTAACTCTGTTTTGTTGTCAAATCTCACTTTCCCAGAGCTTTACTATGAAGTTTTTCCCAACTGCTCAGATGGAAAGAAGACACCAGCAAGGACTCCATACTTATATGAACGGAGACATTCTTCTCCATCTCAACAGGATGTTCTCTGAAGAGTAAAAGTCCGAGATATTCTTTTCCCACTGCATTTACAACTTGGAATAGAAAATACCGCATAGGAAAAAGTGTAGTTGAGCTTTGAAAGAAAAACAGATTCTTCCAACTAAAAGAGAAATGTATATTTTAAAATGTTGGCTTGGTCACATATCTGTCAATGTTCTTTCCCCTGACTGTGAATGTTCTTAGTGTCTGATGGTTAGATTGTTGCATTCATCATACAATAAATATGAAAAGAAATGCTGATACTGGGGATAACAGACGAGAAGGTGAGGAGACACATCTATTCCATCTCTTTACACCTTTCTTGCCATGTGCTGACAAGAAACTTCCAGCAATATGTTGAACACACTGTGCCAGTAACACAGATAGACATGAGTATTAAGTAATGATGAATTCACAAGCTAGGTTGGTTTTGTTGGCATCAGTTTGCCAAGTATTCCCACTGTCTCCTGATATCTGGCTGTTAGCAAATATAGGTTCTTTCATTTCAATTTTAATTACTAACATTAATGTGTGTGTGTGTGTGTGTGTGTGTGTGTGTGTGTGTGTGTGTGTGTGTTAGAGAATGATTATAAAAGGTCTATAATGAGGCCCCTATGGATTTCAAGGAGTTGAAAGGGTCCTCACTGTAGCAGGCAGAAATCTGACACAGATGTGGTGTCACTGCAGGGAGTTATAGAAGACATTAAAGCCCCCAGTGGGAAAACTGCTGGTGGCACACAGAGTCATTGCAAGGTTCAAGAGCCAAACAGAAACCTAGAGTTGATTGGAACTATAGAGGTGGACGAATATTCCATGAACGTAGGGTGCAGTAGTGGGTTTGGAGAGGTGAACATATGGAGAGATGGGGATATGGCAATCAAGTAGACCATGTCAGCAGTGGGGACTGAGCTGAGTTGAAACCCTAGAGAAAGTCTGGAGTTTTCTGCTTGTCCTCTCAGTTCATTGACATTTGATACCCAAACTCAGGGGTCAGATAACAGGTCAGTGGTGGCCATTCCCCATTGCATTGCTAGATGTTATCATCTTTTTTATTATGATTTTTTTTAAGTTTAACTTCTTTATTGATTCTTTGGGAGTTTCACATCATGTACCCCAATTCTTCTTCATATTCTCCACTCACCCCTTGCAGTACCATTCCACAAAAGAAAATTTTTAAAAAATTAAAACAAAACAAAGCAAGCAAGCAAAAACAAAAACAAAAACAAAACAAAAAATTAAATAAAGAATTAAACCTCTTTGTTTCTCCTTTCTTGCTTCTCCAACATCTCTTCATTTATTCTGGTGGCAGTGGGATCCTCAGTGTGTCTTATAGTAAGCACTCTTGTCCAATCATCTTTACTAGCAAGTGTTTACTGCAGTGAGTCACTGGTCTGGTTCAAGGCCTCTGGTTTCTGGTAAACCATCATCAATGGATCTTCACTGGAACTCATCTGGGACATCTGGTGGCCAAGCTGATTGTGTCATGGAGATCCTGTGGGTATTGTTCCACAGGACCTGTCCCTTCACGAGATGCATCAGGTCCTACCTAGATGAGGTAGATGTTAGAGTGGACCAACCCAAGGCCTAGCTGTGGGCCTGGGTGGTAACTGAACTGGTCAGTCCGAGTCACTGGGGCTGACCACCTCTGGCAAGGGGGTGGGGTCAGCTCCCCTACTCCTATGCCCTCAGGATTGGTTTACCCTCGCTTGTGTTGAGTGGTGGAGCCATCTCTCCAGTGAGGGTCAAGGCCAGCTTTCTTGCTGCAGTGTCTACCGAGAGGCAAGGCCAGCTTTCCCTGAGCCAACAAAGGGCAGGGCCATGAAGAGCTAAGTGGCCTGTGCTGCTACCCAATGCCATGGTGACATCCAGGCAAGAGTTGCAGCTTAGGGCCATGTATGGGTCTGTGGTCAAGCTACAACTGGGGTCTGTGTTGATGTCTGTGGTGACACATGGCCCTGGCTGCATCATTGCCCCTGGACACCAACCTGGACTTGGGTGGCTGACCTGACCCTGGGCAACCTCATGGTCCTTGGTAGGAGCCATATGTCAATCCAGATCCCGGCCACTGTAGGGCCATAGACCCAGACATTGCCTTCAGCAGCAGCCTGGTTCATATGACACCATAGCCCCGGATGGTATCATAGTCCACCCAGATCTGTATACCTCCTGCTGCAGCATGGTCTCCAGACTCCAACAAGGCCACAGGTTGTGACCCAGATCCCAGGCTTCTGTTTGGGTCCTAGTGGCAACCTGGGCCACAGACTTCAACATAGACTTCAGCTGCCGCTGAACCACAGACCCAGACCTGGCCCCAGGCAGCAGCTTGGCCTGATCAATGTCCTGGCTCTGGGTGGAAGCCTCAGCCTCAAATCATGATGACTCTGGCAGAAGCAAGGCCCCTGGACATCAAAAAGGTCTGGTTGCAGTCCAGGCTCCAGATTCTATGTGACTTTTGGTGGCAACATAGGCCACAGACTTCAACAGAGACCTTGGATGCATCAGGACCACAGACACAGGCATGGTCCTCAGCAACAGCCTAGTTCTGATTGTCACCATAGCCCCAGGTGACTGTGAAGGTCACCCAGATCAGCATGGCCCCTGCATCAGTGTGGCCCCTGGATACCAACACAGCCCCAGGTGGCAGCCCAGACCACTAGAATCAGCATGGCCCTCAATGGCAATAGAAGCCACTGAAATCAACACAGACCCTGGCTAAGGTAGGACCATGAACCTAGCCATGGCCCCCAGCTACTGCCCTGGCCCAGATGTTTCCATGGCACCTGGTAATAGTATGTGCAACTCAGATGTGTATGGCCCTAGCTGCAGCATGGCCTTTGGACACCAACACAGTCCTAGGTGGCTGATCAGACTCCAGGCATCGTCATGGTGTGCAGGTGATGATATTGCATCCTTTCATGGTCTTACATAGTCAATAAATTATATGGCATGATTATTTTTATACGGTTTGAATGAGTCTTTGTGTTCATATGATCCCAACCTAGTTTAATACGTTTATATGTGATACTGTTTTATTTTTAGTAAAAGAAGTTATGTGTCAGTCTGTGCTTTGAAGATAGTGATGAGCAAGTGATGTTACAAGGTGCAAAGGTCATTGTACTTCTGCGCTTGAATTCAAACTGGAGACAAATGCTGATTGTAAATGCAATTTTCCAGGACAATGTACAGTTGAAAACTCATTGCTTTATGCAATATGGAGTAACTTTGGGCCAGGCACTTGATCTACTCAAGTGAGTTTCTGCCACTTTCTGACACTGATGGCGCTAGCGTTGATACTCCACTTCCCACTGTTCACCACAATGCTGCTTGTGTATGGCTTATTCTCCACTAGACCATCTCCAGAGCTTCTTTATTTGTTGATTTTTTTCAAAATTTGAGGCAAGTTGTAATTAAATATTGGCCAGGTAGATAAGCTCTGGCCAGGTCCATACCGGAGTTCCCAGATAACTGCCCCAGTCACGTTTCCCATGGGCTCAAGAAGGCAAAACACATAATTAACCACTTTTTCCCCATGAAATCCAATCAGGGGCAAGCATACTTCCTGATGTACTTCCTGCCTCCACACCTCTTGCCTATATCCTTGAGGGGCAAGGGTACATGCTGACATATTTCCTGTCCACATGTGATCAAGCACATCTGGTATAGATGGGTCAAACAAACTTGTTCAGGGGAGTGAAAACATGTGGCTTGTTATCTCCCATAAACAATAGCCTCCAGAATTTCAGAAACTATCTGTTCTTGGGCAAGGGGCTTGCAGATCAGAGGCATTTTTGTTTGATGGATCTTTTAGGCATAGTAATTAAAACTCAAAATGAAACTTTGGTTCTCACATCCCTCCCTTGTGTTGTATCCTGATACGAATCCTTGACTCTGTGATGGGTATCTGTTTATATAGGGATCTAATAATGACCAGTTTAATAGTACCCAGACAAAAAATTATCATTTATTTAAGGCAACAATGATGCAAGAGCCAACAGCAATTAGCAGAAGCAGAAGGGTCAAAGGCCCTGTGATGACTGCATCAGAGTTACTATCTAGAAGGAACCTGCAAATGAATGGGGACCAGTTACTTACTTCATCTCAAGTCCACCATCCCCTCATCTTTTTAAAATGATCTTATTTTTAGTATAGCCAGATTATCTGCTGACTCAGTTTCACTTCAGTTATCATCAATGCTTCCTGTACTTTCTGTCCATGTAGACCAAGTCCTACTCTGAGCCCTATACTGTGTATCACAGACTCTCATCTGGTCTCACAGCAAAGCCATGACCTACTAATGTGTCTGTGTTTCATTGTAGCCAGTGCAGTTCAGGGGAGCTGGAGGAAATGGAAGTGGTATTTCAGGGGATAGAGTACTCTACAGTCTGATCTAGTTACTTGAATTTGTTGTAGTTTGGTCAAATTCCAGAACAGTTGAGACATTAAAAGGCCAATAGACATGCCAAATGGATGGGGGTTGGGGATGGAAGGGATTGGGGGTCAAGGGGGAGTGGGAACCCTAGTGGGTCTCAACCCTATGCAAACAACTGTGGGAAACTAAAGAATGCTGAGAAAGGGAGAAACTGTCTTTCCCAGGGAAGAGCATGACCGTTGGTTATCAAATACCAAATGATCAGCTCTGAAAGCATATATACAAGTAACATTATACAGACAGAGCCAGTTGTATTTAGGAGTATATAGTATATACATATACACATATGTATGTAACAACAATTAGTTGGGGGGAGAAAGAGGCCATGAATTTTAGAGAAAGCAAGGAAGTGTTTGGTGTGAGGAAAAGGAAGAGAGAAATTAAGTAATTATGTTATGATCAAAGAAAGACAGATTTAAAAAGTCCATTCCATTAGTTCTTTGAATCTTTCCTGCAGTTCTTTTCCATTCCTCCACCTTCTGTCACGTCAGTCTTGATAAAGGAGAGGGGCTTATCCAAACAACGTAAAGCTACTATGGATTTTATAAGTTATCACAGACTGAAGGGGCAGAATTTATACTCTATGTTTTTTACCTTCTTAACACCGTGTCGCACATAGCCCCAACCTCCATGAGCGTTAGGGTGATAGAACAACACTGGGAAACATAACTAGTGGGGAGAGAAGTGAAAAGCACTTTCACATTCGCAGCCATCCTTCCTTTAATGCCAGCAACTGGCCTTGATGAAAGACACCTGCACCAGACAGGAAATGTGTTAAAAGGATAGTGGACAGCTCAGAACACTAAACTGTATATTTTATAACTGGTCAAAAGGTAATCAGTGGTAAGTTAGTAGATAAGGTACTGAAATGTTTTCAAGGTGCCAATAATTAATGCATATCTCCAACTTCCAATTTTTCTGTCTTATATTCACTCAAATTATGTTGCTCAAAGTTTACATCCAGGCAGTGAATTCTGTTTTGTTCATCTTTTGCCTCATGATCATTATTTAGTTGAGTGAGATCTTAGATAACAGTTCCCAGATTATTAAGAAGGCTAATCCTAAATAAACAAGACAAAATGTTGTTTTTATGATGTCTAGATAGATGTTGAGGAACACAGGTGGCAGATATACCAGTTACAAAATGAGAGGAGAGAGAATTGCATTTTTCAATGTATTTCTTCCTTTATTAATTTTCTATCCTTAGTAATTCTTAGCATGATATTGTCATTATTACCTCCAGGGTTAAAGACACATGTCCACATCAGTGATTGTAGAAAGAAAGATTATTTCATTATCAAATGCTTTGTTGTCTTCATCATCTTAGTCGATATTAAGGAAACTCAGAAACAGCACAATTTAAAAAAATCATAGGATGTAGATGCATCTTTGTGAGCAGCTCACCACAACCATTTTAAGCTAAATGTATATTACCTATCTCCTTTGGACAGTGAATCAAGGGTTTCCAGTCTTCTGTACATAACCAGTACATTATTATGGCAAAAAATTTTAATGAGCTTGGGTCAGTTACATGGCAGTCTTTGACCCAGTCTGCCAATGTACAAAACTGAGAGAATGTTAAAGTCTCTCTAACTTCTAAATCCAGAATCAGAGAAGAACAAACAGGATAACAGAAAAAAAATGGTACATTCCTTTCTATCAATATTAAAAACTGCAGTAAATAAGTACTGAATACATGAAGATTTTCATTAAGAATACTACAATGAACAAGGCTGTATAAAATACTTAAAAAATGTTACACAGAGAAACAATTTTGGGTCAATATTTTATTCATAAATCTTTGCAAGCTAACTTTAATATAGACAAGTGAATTATTCAACTCTACCTCTTCCCAAGA
This sequence comes from Peromyscus nudipes, assembly GCA_902168325.1. Lineage (NCBI taxonomy): Eukaryota > Metazoa > Chordata > Mammalia > Rodentia > Cricetidae > Peromyscus > Peromyscus nudipes. Next base: position 18,549 of record CABHPH010161704.1, on the reverse strand, counting down.
TGGAGCAACATTTAATAGACTTCAACAAAGTGTATTTGTTCTTCTTGTCTTTCTGAAAGGAAGATAACTGCCACAGACACAAAATCTCTAAGATTTTCAAGAGAAAGATGTGTCAGCACACTAAAAATAGAAAAATAGTCTTATCCTTCTTTGCAATCAAGTTTTCATCAAATTTTATAATCAAGAAGAGAATGAACTTTGATATTTTGTCTTTAATCAATTTTTGTAAAAACATATTTTACATTTTTGTATTTAAATGCTCACTGTGTTGTTTATATGTAAAATTAAACTTTGATTTCCCTCCGGAATTTCATCAAGAACACAAAGGGATTTTCTTTTCACTTACACATGTGGTTTGACAGGAGAAACTCCCACAGTATGATGAGCAGAGTCCTTAAATTACATTCCAAGGCAGAGCAGATCTCTCTAGGGTATTTGATGTTCTAGGACCTCAGAAATTTACACTTCCAGGAGTTTCACCTTATAGAATGCATTTTTCAGTCTGTCCCTAATGTCAATACACAGCACACAGGCAATTTATAACTCAGTAAACAGACGCTCACATTGGCCTTTTTTGCTGAGCAGTTTAAACAAGGCCACTAAAACAATGACACCCTGAAAATAACCTCTTCCATCTTCTGTATAAGCAATCAATATTAAGACACTAGAACCACTATAACCCCAAAATAAGTAGCTTGAAAATTCTTTGCTCCAGAAATAATAGCAGCGGCTAACATCTATGTAAAATAATGTAGATTACACAGCTGTATTTTAGAAATGTGAAGCATATAAAGTGTTAATTATATGACATACTGTCTTAGTTAGGATTTCTATTGCTGTGACAAAATACAGCGACCAAAAGAATCTTGGGGAGGAATAGTTTATTAGGCTTACACTTCCAAAACTTAGTCCATCATCAAAGGACATGAAGCCAGGAACCTGGAGGCAAGAACTGAAGCAGAAACCATGGAGGATTACTACTTACTAGCTTGTTTACCATAGCTTGCTCTGTCTGCTTTCTTTTCTCATCCTGGTCCACAAGAGCAGGGATGGCACTCCCCAAAGTGAGCTGGAGCCTTCCACATCAATCATAACTTATGAAAAATGTGCCACAGTTTTGCCCACAAGCCAACCCTCAGTGAACCTAATGGGAGCAGTTTCTCAGTTGGGTTCCCTCTTCCAAAATTACCATAGCTTGTATCAAGTTGACATTAAAACTACCAGTAAAATTACTATTTACGACACCATGGAAATTAATGGAAAACATAATTATACATGGATTGTGTGACAAAAATCATGTGAATAAATAAATAATGGGTATATAATCTAGGTCCTTTGTTCAGCCAAAATTGAACAAGTTAGATGTTTTGCCGTTGATTTATCACTTAAACATAGTTTCTTACATGTATTCGTGTGGGGGTGCATGCACATGTAGAAGTAAGAAAACATCTTGTAGGAATTGGTTCTTTCCTTCTACCAAATTAGGTAGTGGGGATCAAAGTTAAGTCAGGTCAGGCCTGAACGCATGCAAACTCACTGGCTGAGCCATTTTTCCAATCTACTTTCTCATTTTTTAAAAGAATAATTTCAAGATACGTCTATTTGTTACATCTTTGTGTAGCTTGCAGAAATTATAAATTGAATAATAATATTTTTATGTCCATTTTCTTCTAGAAATAAAGTAGAGACCTACTTCATTAACAATGTGGTACAATCTTACTTTAATTCAGAAGAATGAAATATACTTTTGAGCATTTAAATACCATCTAAGGGTAGCACCAATATTTCTCTGACTGACAATATTCCATAGCTATAGATATAATTATCCAAATAAGAGCTTCCAGGCCAACACAGTTTTCTCAAAATTAAGATAACTTCAGTGCCTAATTTTTTTTCAATTTGACTTTTTTTTATTAAGAAATGTTTTATTCATTTTTCATACCAATCACATATCCCCCTCTTCCCTCCTCCCCCCCCCCCCTTCTCCCCCCCCCCCCGCCAACCCATCCCCTATTCCCTTCTACAAGAAGGTAAGGCCTCCCATGGGGAGTAAGCAGAGCCTGGTATATTCAGTAGGGGCAGTTCCAAGCCTACTATTTATTTATTAATCTATTTAGAAGCATGACTTCAAAGGAAAGAGAGTTGTGTAGATAGTCATGCTTCTAAGGAGTCCAAAAGAAACCATATTTTAAATGAGGACTTTAATTGGATTTTGTGGACTCTTGTATAACTTGGATATCAATTTCACTCTTACAATGTGAAGAACACATATCTAAGAAACAAAATGTCACTTGTTGTGACTTCACTAAACTATTTGGAAGTTTTGAAAATAGATAATTTTATAAAAGTAACTGTGATATCTTACTAGTAAGGTTTGGTTTATTATCATTCAAATATGGCAATAAAGATAAAACAAGGGTATTTTTCATTTGCTGAATGAATCTTTGCTAAACATTAAAGTAATATCTAATTATAACGCATTATAAAATTAAAGTTACAGCAAAACAATAACTTTGGTAATTCCCACATTACTGGTGGAAATTGAGGTTTGGAGAAATTAGGGCCTTTTTCTGAGCATGGTAATTCACACTGTCCTTAAATATTAATTAAGATGGCAAACAGTTGATTATTTTATTCTTTCGACAACCGGGTTAAAAACTATTAGATTCCAGTTTCTAGCTGAATCTCCTATCTAATCAGCACACATAGTTTTTTTCTGTGACAAGTAAAGAAAATCTTTTTAAAAATTAAAGAGGAAAAGTATGAGTGATAACTTTGATCTCTCCAAGGGAGCAAAGAATAAGGGAAGTACAAGCTTTGGAGGATGAAAACTAAGAATGGATTGGTAGGGAATTTTATTCTTGTCGGTTCTTATTTCTTTGAACTACTAATTAATCATTATGTCTAATTTATTATTTGTTAGATAAGAATTTAAGTCTTATATCTTAATATGACTATAAAAACTTCGCTCCAAGAGACTGAATAGAACTAGGAATTCGCTATTCTACTCTTTACAGCAATTATGAAATCAGGTGTACCACATGCTTATAGAAATATTTAAATGTATTTTCACAACTAATGTTTATTGCTTTAATCTTCCTGGATGACAGAAAGTAGATATGTTATATTCTACAAAAGAAAGGTTAATTCAAGACTATAATGAGCATTTGTGTCTTGGTCTTTAGCTTACTTTTCCATTTTGCAGATGTATACATAATTTCAATTTTCTACTTGTCATTTAAATTGACTTTTCAAGTATCAGTGATTAAATGTTCATTGAGTACCCTTGCATTACAAATGTTACAGAACTTTATGGTAAGTCTCTGCTGTGACTGATTTGTTACCAGCTTTGCTCTGCTTATTTTAATATCTTTAAAGAGACTTTATATTTACATCATCAAAGACTGCCCAATGACAAATTATAATCTCTTCTGGAATTCTTCTCAGCCTTCAGATTATTTGATGGAATTTCCCTTCCAAGATTCTGAGTCTGAGTTCCTTGGTGCTGGTAATTCCATCATCTCTAGGAATTCATCATCATGATCTCTACAACTAGCCAATCTTATTTGTTCTCTCCACTTATACACAACTTTGAATTTTCAGTCAGTGAACATCTTTTTTCATCACAACTTCAAAAATTCTCTCAGATCACTCATGCTGATGACTCCATATTTCTCTGTAGCCACAATGGGTTTGTTTGGTTTTAGTCTTTTAAATAGATGTTTCACGGATTGACCAAGGTTGACTTTTTCCTGTGCTTTATGTCTTCAAAAATTGAGTTTTGCTCAACAAAAGCAATTTCAAATGTAAAGACTGATAGATGTAAACAGGTAGATCCCTCTATAAACATCCTATTGACATGTATTTCATCTAGAATCTCCCTTTGTACCAGAGGTGATAGAGCAGCACTTAGCTAGATACCATTTGACAGTGTGTCAGTTTTAAGTTATGATACTATTCATGTTTAGTTTTAAGTATATATGCTATAGTCAGTTTGTTTTGCTTACCAGGATAATAATTCAGACAATTACTAAAGAAAATTATCACAAACTCTACTAGTAATGGGAATTTGTCACGTTTCTGATATGACATTAATTTTTAAGCATTTTTATTGTTTTTCCATTCAACAGGGTAATGTGAAGAACAGGTTACAAATGGCATTATCAATAAAGCACCCACATATTATTCCAAAACAATATAAAACTGCACTCTTCACCATTAGTTATGTGATGGCTTTCAGTGACTATTTCTGTGATAATGAAGTATGGATATTCTTTCCAGTCCTAGGGTAATAAAACTGTTCTTCCTTACTTCAATGTTTAAATCATTAAGAATTATATTATTGAGTTCATAAATTCTGCTAGAATTAAAAAACTTCTATCCTTTATATCCTAAAACAGTTACATTATGTTTATTTATTTATTTTTACTTTAAAGATCAATGAGTGCACGCCTTTAATCCCAGCACTCGGGAGGCAGAGCCAGGCAGATCTCTGCAACTTTAAGGCCACCCTGGTCTATTGAGCGAGATCCAGGAAAGGCACAAAGCTACAAAGAGAAACCCTGTTTCAGAAAAACCAGAGAGAGAGAGAGACAGAGAGAGAGAGAGAGAGAGAGAGAGAGAGAGAGAGAATTGCCTTTAAAGCAAGTAATGATTAATTTTTAGATGGTGTATTAGTCTTCACATTTTATGTTCATTTTCTTGTTCAATATTTGTTAATTACCACTTTCATTAGAATAGAAAAGAAGAAATAACATGATAACACCAAGCACATAATTGAAAGATACAAATCTTAGGATAACCCAGACACTGCAATTGTCAGATAAAAATGTATAATTTAATAGTAAAAATATGGAGTAAGCTCGGGACACATACTCTAATCCTGTCTGGAATACCTGCTCAAATAAATAATGCCAGTCAATGTTGTTGTGATGGCAATAGAAAAATGAAATAAAATATTGAAATAACAATTCACCTAGCTATGTTAAAAAAAGACCACATGAGAATAAAAACAAATTATGTAATAAACCAAAACCAGCAAAGTGCCAGAAATAAATACAAACCTAAAAACTGGTATGTTAAAATTTCACTAGACTCTTCAATTTAAAGGCCTTGATATTTTAAAACACCAGGATCTAGTTACACAGATTACATATACTTTAGCTATAAGTGATAGACTAAATATAAAGATGTCTATCACCTGCAAATGAAATTTTTTTATATGTACATATATATATATATCATAGAAAACTGGAGCAGCTAAATTAATAAAAATCAAGCTAGACTTCCAGAAAAGGAGCACTACCAAAAATAAAGTGGAACATTTCCAAATTGGTAAAGGCCCAATTCATCAGAAAGATACAGCAATCATACATATGCATGACCTGATAACCAAGCTTTGAAGCACATGAAACAAAACTGGGAAAAACCCAAGGCGATAAATGCAAAGAATGTTTGGAGTCTTTATCCTGTCTCTCTTTAGAGTCCATAGAGTATCTGAGAATGTAATGAGGAGATAAAAAATATAGGCAACAGAGTTAACCAATTTGAGCTAATTCTTACTGATTAAATAATTATAAAAATAATTCAATGTTTTAAAGAAAACCAACTCCTGTTTCTAGCCCTTTTAATAAATTAAGTAGCTATAGATTTTATTTAATCAAGTTGCAGGGAAAAACTAGTAAAATAAATAACACTCCAATGAATGTACTATTGTTCATCTACATTTCAGCAATCCACTCAAATGGAAAACATTATGATTCCACACTAAGTGATGAAACCTAACTCACCTCCAACTCCATGTCCTTTTTTCCTCTTAAAAAAAAAACAAAGCCTAAACAAAGCCCCCCCCACACACACACACACAAACATGTAGTCCTACGTATGTTGGCCAGCTACTAAGCACAAGGCCTATGCTACAATGCGGTTGATGCACCCAACATCACTCCATTGAAGAAAGTTGATTTTGCCTCTTCCAGAGCTATTAACTGCAAGCAGCTTCTTGGATAGGAATGGACCTTTCTGCCCATTTCCCTTTTTTCATGCTGGAATTTTTGTCTGGCTTGAGCTAGTACAGGTCTTGTCTTGGTGGCATAGTCATGAGTTTATATGTGCATCTACTCTGCTGTGGCTAAAAATGCTCTTTCCTTAGAATCATCCACCATCTCTGGACCGTACAACCTCCATCCTTCTTTTCTGCATATACCCCTAATCTTGACTGGAGGGCTGTGATAAAGACATTTTATTCTGAGCTGAGCACTCCAACATCTCTCACTCTCTACATTTTCTCCAGTTGTAGGTCTCTGGGTTAATAACCATCTACTTCAAGAAATTCCTCTATTGAAAATTGAGAGGTGCATTGGTCACTTTTTGCCTAACTATAATAATCAATCTTAAGATGATACATATGTTAAAAATAGAGGACTGATTAGAAATATCTCTTAATAAAAGGTACCTGATGCCAAGTGTGATGAACTGATCTGATTTCAATCCCTAGAACCCATGTGGTAGTGGAAAGAGCCAATGGTAGAAATTGTACTCAGATATGCACATATACACATACCCATACAGGCACACACATCAATCAATCAACTTGTTAAAAAAAGAAAAATAAGGTTTTTAAAGAGTACATTATTTTGGCCAGTGGGAGGAGATCTGTGGGAAGGAAGAGGAAATGTTCTAGTTTTACCATGTCTCATCATTCTGAGTTCCTATGAGATAGCATCTTCTGGAAGATGCCTTTTCTCATGAGTGTATCTCTCAGTACTCAGGCACGACGTTGCCTCAAGGCTAGGGACTTTCTTACTTGCCATTGTTGTGTTGTTGGGTAAAAGCCCCAGTTTCTTTATGAAGGAAAAGCTGTTTCTTATGGGATCATAATGGCCTTTGTGCTTGTTCACCATCCCCTCCCACTAGGTTGAAACCTTTCTCCAGTTTTGCTCGGCCCTCTCCTCTCACTCATACCCTGCACACTGGGCACAGCCTCCAACAATGGTGATTGTAACTGTGCTGTGTCATGTTTCAACAGACCACCAGCCTCACTCCTCCACAGATTTGCTCAAACACCACCATTTCAAAAAGGAAACTGAACATAGATGCTGCCATTGTAAACTTCCTCCCATCCCTGCTCTGCATCTCATTCTTTCTTTAATATTATCCCACACCACTTATCACCTTTTAAGGCATCATATATTATTCTTATTTACCATATTTAGTTTTGATTATCATCCTAAAAGACTAAGACTCCACACAAAACTACAATGACTGTGTTTTGTACCAATAACTATTAATAGAGACTACTTGGTGCTTACATATACTTACTGATCAAACACACAATATTATTATGATAGTTTTCAAGTAAGTGATGTTTTTTCTGCATAATAGTCATACCATTGAAACTGTAAAAAAAAAGATGAAAAGATTTGCCACATTAAAAATACAAATATCTCTGAAATGAAAAGCATGATAAAAATAAGCACCCCCAGGTTATGTGTGGTATATCAAAAACATCTCTATCTGCAGATCGAAGTCATCTCTTGAGGCTGAGCTAGGATGAGGAAAAACTCAGAAGTTAACTATGAGTGGACGTGGGGCTGGAGAGAAGATTCAGCAGTTAAGAATGTGTGTTGCTCTTACAGAAGACCCAAGTTCAGTTCCCAGCAACTGCATGAAGGAGTTCTCAACTGACTATAACTATAGTTCCAGGGGAGCTGACTCTCTTTTCTGCCCCCTACAAGCACAGCACTCTTGTTTGCCTCCCTTAAATATACACATAATAAAACATAAAAAATTACCATAAAAATCATATTAGGCATGGTGGTACATTCCTCCAATCCCATCACTCAGGAGGCAGACCATCCTCATCTACATAGTGAGTATGAGACCAACCAGGTATATAGAAAAAGCCTGTATCAAACAGCAACAAGAAAAACAATGTATGGTTGTTTCCAGAACCCTTTATCTTAATAATGTTTATGAACATTGATATCAGTCTTTCATTAAAATGTTATGGAAATATATTTATTTGTAACCTTTGTGACTAGTTGTGTCTTATGGACCACCAATAACCAAACTGTGTTTTAGTGAATACAAATTGAATCTGTATACATTTCATTATTTTTATCATTTATTATTTCTACCATATCTATGGTATTTACTACTTCTTATGAATTTTCAAATTTTGTTTTGTTTTCTATTTTCTTGCTTGAAATTCAATTAATATTTTACTTTCCAATGTTTGTAGTAACCCTTTGAATATTAAGAATCATGTCTACCTACTGCTTCACTATTGACACAGAAGTTATGCATTATCATTGCTAGGGCACTTATTCTAAAATAAAACATTAATAATGAAATTTTTAAAATTCAAGGTTAAATTGGGCTTTACCTCCTGATTGTCAATATGAGACTTATGAAATACTCCATCAGTGACCTATTAATTCCCAACTACTGTCCTTGAAAAACTTTTCATTGGTTTTTAATTTATTGTGTTTGTATTTACATGACAAACTGTTATTATTAATGTTGTGTATAAAACTTTCTACTTGATTACATTTTGCCAAATTATGCCATGTTCATATCGGGCATTCTGTCTTACAGTTTATGTTTTTTATATAAACAATTTTCCTCTGGCTCTATATAAGTTCTTGCAACTTTTTTTTTAGCCAACTTGTTAATTCATCAGCACTCAGATTTACTTTTTATGAAACTCCCTATGTCTCTTCCCTTCCTTCCCTCTCTCCTGTCCTGAAATCAGAACATAACATGCATAGAAGTTCAGAAATTTTCTCCATACTCTCCACATACAGATGTTCTACACTTAAACTAATATCCAATCCTCTATTGGACGGGTACTGATTTCCATATGTGGAGTCATATAAAGCCGTTTTTAAGTAAGTCTTGCATTATAGACTTATTTTTTCTAGATTGCATATATAACTTCTATCATCTATACATAAATTTTTATTTTATAATAAATCATTTCCCAAATCAATGAGAGAATGTTATTAGGTACCATTTTATGAGGATCATGTGTGGATAATCACTGCTGTTTGGATTTCAAGATTAACAATGGCCTTGTCATACCCAGAAACATAATTGTATAACATTCGTGTTGACACGTTAGTGATTGTCTTAGTTACATTCCTGTTACTGTGGTAAAACACCATGACCAAGGCAAAATATAAAAGGAAGCAAGGGCTGGAGAGATGGCTCAGAGGTTAAAAGCACTGCTTGTTCTTCCAAAGGTCCTGAGTTCAATTCCCAGCAACCACATGGTGGCTCACAACCATCTGTAATGAGATCTGGCGCCCTCTTCTGCCCTGTGGTGATATGTGCAGACAGAACACTATACATAATAAATAAATAAATCTTAAAAAATAAATAAATAAATAAAAGGAAGCAAGTTTGAGGCAGAGATAAATACCTCAAAGCCTGTCCCCAGTAATACATCACATCCAACAAAGAGTTATACCACCTGGGGACCAATTCTCAAACATATGAGCCTATAGAGCAATTCTCATTCAAGCCACCACAAATGATATAATTGCTGTATTTTATCACTGACATACCATACAAAATGCATATGTTGTCTATATCCTAGATATTTCTATATGAAAATCGGATGCAATTATCTCACAAAATTTACTTATGAAATATAAGATTTACATAAAAATATGTTGTTGAGCTAGGGTTTAAATATGACATATATTTTTATCTCTATGCTTATAGGATAGATAACATTCTCATTAAACATATCATTATAGTGCCTATGGTGACAGTTGGAGAGAATGATGTTAGCGGTATACTTCTTGCCTTAATCCAAAGAAATTTTCTTCTGACATGAGTTCTCTCTTGTCTTCTCTGGTTTTCTCCTTCCACTGTAGGTTTTGATATTATTGTTGTCATTGTTGGTGAGATGGTTTCCCTACTCCTTGATAAGCTCAAATTCAAAATCCAAATGATTCGGTCTTATGAGTGCTGGAATGACAGGCGTGTACCATGACACCTGGTTAAAAAATCATGATCTATATAATAAAGCGCCC
>CABHPH010161703.1:0-26147 GCA_902168325.1 Peromyscus nudipes | reverse complement strand
ACACACACACACACACACACACACACACACACACACACACACTGTGTATGTGCCCACTGTTAAAACAGGAAGACTTGCAATACTATAGGAAAGTATTTTCAAAATGTTTCTCTGATTAAAGTCTGTACACAGAACACATTAGCAATTCTCAAAACACAAAAAAAAAATCCATTAAATGTTTTACTTTGATAAAAGATTTCAACACATAATTTCAGGTATCTAAAGAGGAAACAGACAATGGAACAATAATTAACTCCATCATCTTTAAGTGAACGCAACCTAAAATCACAATGAAATACACATATAATAGAAGAGTTGGAATAAGAAACAATGGGAAGTGTGGGCATGGACAGTACATAAAACACACTGGTTGAAGGTGTGGTACCATCATAGGGGGAGGGAAGAAAGAATGAGAGAGGAGCTAAAGAGGGAGAGGCAGCAGATGAGAGGGAGAGAAGAGAGAAAGGAAGGGGAGGAAGGAGACACAAAAGCAGACATCAAGTAGCTCTCCTAAGCTTAGTTATAGGATGAGAACACATCTATCAGCTTAAGTGAGATTTTTGTGCTGAGAACTGGAAACGCCAGCAGTCTCTCATTCCTATAGATAATTGAGAGTTGGCTGCCTTTAGCCCTTAACACACTCGAAGTGGTTGAGTCCCTGGCAACCAGATGCTATTGCTTAAAACAGTTTAGGCTCTCAGCCCTGAAGGATTCCTAAAATTGGATTACAGTCCCTCCAGATAATCTGAGAAATACAGCATGACGAAAAGGAAACCTTAAAAAAAAAAAATTAACTCCTCTGTAACAAGCAGCACTCTGCAAACTGAGCGCAGCATGACCAAGGGCGGAAAATCTCATCAGTGAGGGCTTAAGGGCAAGAATATATACAAAGAGCCAAAGAAGCCGCACGAAAAGAGACCGGGGCAAGCCAGAGGAACAAGGGCACACCACCCAGTCCTCAAACACCTCTGAGGGCAAAGCCAGACTTCCCACCTCCAGAGAGCAAAACACTCAGACTCCCATGGGTTTTTTGCACACTCCCACCTAATCCACTACAGTAATATACATCTGGAAGATGTGTAACCTTAATGACACCCTGGAATCAGCCACTGTTTGATTCTATTGTATTGTTTTATTTGGAAGGTACAGTCTCTTGTATTCCAGGACCGCCCTTAAACTCACTATGTAGTTGAAGTAGACTTTGAACTGATCCTCCTGCCTCTACCTCCCAAGTGCTAGGACTATAGGCATATGCTTCCACACTTGGTTTATGAGGTACTGGGAATGGAACTTTGGGTGCTATGGTGCCTGCTAGGCAAATACTTTATCAGATAAGCTACATCCCAGGCCCAAGTGTTTTGTTAAAAAATATATTTGTTTTTCAAAGACACTTGGGTGCCAATCAGATGCAAATCACAGTAGGATTTCATCCTTGACATGCTAGTATGAGTGTTATTAAAAAGACACAAATCTGGCCATGAGGCTGTGAATATAAAGTTTTCAATACTGAACTGTGAAGTGTCTAGACACAGCAAAGCCCTGTCATGGCTGAGGTTTTTCAAGTGACCCTGTTAGGTTTAAATAGAATTATTCTTGGTGCGGTGACCACATACCAAACACTATCGACCATACAAACACTGTGGGAAGAAATGGTTTACTCCGATTCATGGTTTGAGGGCACAGTTGACTATGGGAGCAGGAGTGGGAAGCAGAGGGTCACGCTGCATCCACTATCGGAAAACAGAGCAGGATGAACACTGGCCAGCACCCGGCTCCCTTTCTCCTTTCAATTCACTCTAAAACTCCGGCCCATGGCAACCTGTTACTCACATTCAGGGTGGGTCTTCCTATCTCAATTAACCCAATCTGGAAACTCCCTCCCAGACATGCTCAGTGGTGTTTCCTAGGTGACTCCAAATCCACTCAAGTGACAATAAAGATCAACCACCCCATCTGCCAAGCCATTAGGAAGTCATTTCTGTAACTTCCTACTTTCCAGAACTACAGCCAATGGAGTTGCACAGGTGGAGGGGTGCAGAGAGGAGAGAGGACAAATGTGCAGAAGGCTCCTACTCCATGAACCGTTATTGCATCATTTCTCCAATGCATTTTAATCGGCTTCTGGGGGGGGGGGGGGGGGGGGGAGAGACAGCAAGGTATGTCACACATATAAATCTAGGGTCCTTTATCAGGGGATCACTTATGCTCTTAAAATTCCCTAACGTTATTACCTTGAGAAGCTATTTTATCACACAGAAAACGCTCAGTGAATGCAACTTGTAGCTCATGAACTGGGAACTTCTTCCAGGTAGTGTTTTCCAGCCCATTCAGCAACTGAGATTTCTCTTATCTAGGCGCGCTTCACATGCCTTTACCCTAATTGTGCTATGACTGAAGTTACAGATAAGAATTTACCGAGTCAAGCCATTTCTAAATATAAGGCAAGGACGAGTAAAATGATTTTTCGTACCCAGTAACATTTTTATGTCTCTCATTGAATAGCCTAGTAACTTTATACAGCAGACAATCATTGTCATTTTGTAACTGAAGGAGCAGAAGCATGGGAAGCAAATGGCTACTCAAAGAAAGACTATCAGTGATTGGCAACACACTTAGAAGTTCCCATGGTTTATATCCTATGTTCATTTCCACATTCTGGATCATAATAGATCTACTCGTCAGTTTTAGGATTATGTACTTTTGCTTGCACAAAACTTTACGTCTAGTTTAGCGTTACCATCACAACATCACAAAACTATTCCATGCACCTCTATTTCCCTCCGCACATGTCATTACAGAAAGGCTACACCTCCTATGTCAAGACCCGAACTCTTCCTAACTCAACTCAGCAACAAACAAATCTAAACAGAAGGAAAGGCTTTGGCTTTGCACTGGAACGGACCTTTGATTCCGGTGGTGAAAATTAGGAGAAAATTAGGCATTTCTGAAAATAAACACCTATACAAAAGCTCAAGACAATGAGTCCCAAACATGGTCCTGATGTGACTTGATAAATGTTAATGGATGACAGTGGCTCTATAAATACCCACAGGGGCAAAATGTAGACCCCTTGTCCCCATTAGCATACATTGCTAATGCCCCATCACCAAATGAGACACAGAGAGAGTCTTCACAGAAAGTTCTCCAAGTCCTGGAGCTTTTTTGCACAGCCTCAACCTGTGACTCTACATTTGTTTTCTGCCCCCCTCCTTTACCCCCAGGTCTTCCATTTCAGAACTTGACAGACAGAATTTTGTTCCTTTAACATCACATAGGTAAAATAAAACTGAACTACGGGTTTGCACTGAAAAAAAAAAAAGAATTTAAAAACTATTGAAGAGGCACCCAGTGACCTGAGACCCATAAGTGAACAATGCCTTAAGATGTCCCTGAAAAGAAAAGAAACAGTCGGCCCTGCAATTATGTTAGATGGACCAGCCTTCCACTTTGTACTGTATGATTTGACAGAGGGCACAGTGTCAGTGGGCCTGAGAGCATAACATGCTAACTCTAAAGCAATTAGTTCATATACAGAGGACCAGATTGTCTCCATGTTTCTTGGGACAAGCTGAAGGTTTGTGTCTTTACTAAGGATTCCTACAGATAGATTTTGTGATATTTACATACTTATTGATTCTATCAGATTTGATCATGGAATCAATCTTTCCCTTCAGAGGCTCGGGGTTAATGGCAAAGTTTATTAAACTGCAGGCAGTCATTCAGAAAAGATCGATAAAGACATGATTACAGGGTAACCAGAGGATTAAACTCCAGATTTATCACAAAATTAAACTGAATTAAATGTTCCCTGATAGCACTTGAAATGCTGTCAATACTTTTAACTCATAATCTATGCTCTTTCTGTGTTTACCTAATAGGCAATAGGGATGCCTGGTTTGTGAAAATGACTGCTACACAAAAACTTGAGCCACAAAGGGCTGCTAAAAGTATTGAGAGTTGCTTTTGGAAAACTCCTCTGTAATAGCTGACCACTCTGAACTTCCTGGAGTTTGGAGTTACCATGCACAGACACCATTCTGTCCATTCCTAAAGTCTATCAGTAATACATCCTCACAGGTCCTACATATCCATTTGAAACTGAGTTCAAGGATTATATATGATTTCCTACTATTTTCAGAAGGAAGCTTGTGCCATGACACCAGTCCTTAGTCCCATGAGGAAAGACGACCGGAAGACGTCATCAGAATGCTGGGAAATCAAACCACCCATTCCCATCCTGGGAAGATGCATCAATGCCCTGGCAAAACCAGCCAATTCCATTAATAAAGGCGAAATCCCAATCCCAGCTTCTGAAAGGCAACCACTCCCTGAATGAACTGGCAGCTTTCGCACACATGTGTAATCAGTAAGGAAGTCGATGCACAGGACAGCTGTTAAAGTGAGTGAAGGAGAGCAGCTCTGCAGGACCCATGATGATAAAGGCCAGGCCTGCTGTGAGGCTGGGCAGGGATGCACATGAGCCTATGCAAAGGTTGCTCAGGAAATCAATTTGGGGACAAAAACTGAGCCTGTAACGTAAGCTGTATTTTAGATGGAGGCTTTCTATTTTCATGCAATGCTTTTACTTTGTCCCTAGGACACTCCATCCTACAGGTGGCATGGACCCAGCCCTGCCCTACCTTGATGGCCAACAGGCTCTGTTAGCTTCTAGTCCAATGTGAAAGTTATACTGTCACACAGAAGAAAAACTAGGGTGCAGTCAAGACACTGAGCTGACAGCAAGCACCCTGCCATTCTCTTATCCCCTCCTCCCCAGCCTACTGACTATAGGAATCATTACTTCCTTCCCCAGCATCATCAAACCTTACACCCTGGAATGTGCTGAGGGCTGGGCCCAGATGTGTTTGCCTTCCTTAGCAACAGCGGCACCCTGCCTGAAGGAAAACACTTGGTCTCCATCTCCGAACTGGAGGCTGCATGAAATAGACAAAGTCACAGCTTCTTAGACTTACAGCGATGATACTAAGTTTCCAAGAACATCCCACATCAACAAGCCATCCCAAGGAAAATGGCAGCTTCGCTGCTGTTGTCCTGTTCCCCAAGGCACTCCCTCTGTCTCTTGACTCATTCTGGCCCTGCCCCAAACTGGTGCTCCATGGTCGTCCTTCCAGATGCAAGGACTCACCTTGCCACTTGTTCCTTTGTGGCCTTGAGTAAAACTCCGGTCCCTCCTATATCACTTGTCTGTTAGATAAGATATAAATTAATACAATGCCTGTCGAGATCAAAGTTTTATTATTTTTTTTTTTTAAGGCTGGGGCTGTGGTGGGCAGCAGGGTGTTGTTTAGTTCAAGCTGGCCTGGAAATCACGATACATCCAGTAATGAACTTGACCTTCTGATCCTACTGCCAGGATGTCCCTGGTGAGCGCTGGGAATCTTGGAAAGAGCTACTACACTTGCTTTATAGGGTGCTGGGAACGGAATCCAAGCGTTTACGCATGTTAGGAGTGTACTCTACTAAGGCAGCCACATCCACGGACCCAAAGCTTTTCCTACTAATTAATTTTCCCAAGGCAATATGGGCAGTCTAAGGACCTGATGGAGATCCACATCCTCACAAGGGTGAGAAGGAACAAGAAGCCTAGAGGATTGTCTAAGCCAGGCAGTTTGAGACTCATTGTTTCCAGACCTCTATTCTGTTTGCATGCTTGTTTGCTTTTAAATATAAGCAAATCACTTAGCCTATTAACTTGAAATAATGCAAACAAAATACCTTTAAAAATCCTTCTTTTCAAATACTCAGATCATATAAATTTCCAACATGTCTTCTTAAATTGTCTGTGATTTACGGGACACATGAGAAAAAGTTCACAAGAAAAAGAGAAAGAAAAGTGGGTGGGTATGGGATATAGCACAAAGGCAAAAAGGCATTATCCTGTGGAATGGAAAGATGGAAAACTTCCGGAAAATTTGAATGGAGGAGATTAACAATTTGTACTCTTGATGGATCAAACACTTAAAAGGCCACCCTGCCAACTATCCCAAGAGAGAGGCAAGAGAGAGACCTGAGAAAGCTGTTGCTGCTGATTCTATCATTAATCTCCTCTCAACTGACTGATCCCTGCTGGCTTCGCCAATGACACATTTCTATTTCCAAAAAGAAAATAGATGCATGTCACAGTTCAACATGGAAGGGGGGGATCACATGCATGTTGGCTTCTGGGAGCTTGACAGCAACACCCACACCCACAAGCACACACACATTACATAACACAGTGGGGTTATTGAACTCCACCAGGGAATTCAACAATCCTGCACCTGGCTTAATGGAGAAGGGGGAGATGGGAAATATGGAGGGGGGAGTTAACCCTCCTTCCAGCTGAGCACTGACACATACAGTAGAGTTTGGGAGGCAACTTTATGTGCTCTTAGTAGTAGATTAATGAATGTAATTACCTCGCATTGTGGCTGTGAATGCTGCAAAAACTATAATTTATAGAGCGTTGTAAAGTTCTAATGTGTTTTTATGTCCATAAGCTGCTTAGCCATAATCTAATGCATTTGTACAAGAACAGCCTAAGTGGCTCTCAGCTGAACAGTGAACACAAGTGTCTGAACCTTGGTGATTCCGCCCGTACGTCTTTATAACCCAGCCCCGTGTGGTAAGCATCTGAGGAAAACAGCTGCTGAATTATACAAATAATTCCAGAGACAGTGAAAGGCTCTCTGCCTCTCTCACCAGGAGGAACATTTCTGGCTGACAGAGGGCTGCAGGCTTTAATTAAATGCTGGAGTGGGTTCCCAACACACATTTGGTAGTTACACTGTCTTTCTCCACCCTCACTCTCCTCTAGCCCCGCAGCCCCTCAACGCCTTTCCAGAGGCAGGAAGGGAACTGGATCGAGGCTTAAAAAATGTAAAGGGGAAGAAAAATCTTTTAATAATTACAAAATGTCTTCCACCTTGGAAAAGGCTCACCATTTCTGGGTGTTCTCTATTCTGTCACTGTGTTTGTAAGCAAAGTCAAGGATACCTTAACAAGTCTGACACCTTCAGCAAACTGTGCAGCGAAGCCATCACTGGGCTGAAACATCTTAGTGACTCCATACCCACAATGAAGTTGGGGTGGAAGGTCCTCATGGCAGCTAATGCTTCTAGGCGCTTACTACCTGGTAGAATCACATGCCTACCACAACCACAGGAAGAGGAACTGCTAATTCATTTTTAAAGGAACAAATGGCGATGATTTATATTGGTAAGGAAGGTGCTGGAGACACGTTCTTACTCCAAAGCATGTGACTTAACCTTTCCCTCTTCTGTAAATAACTGACGATGTTAGTATTTATTCACAGGATAACTGTAAGGCAGTGCGTCTCAACCTTCCTAATGCCGAGACCCTTTAATACAGTTCCTCATGTTGTAGTGACCTCCAAACATAAAATTAATTTTGTTGCTATGTCATAACTGTAATTTTGCTATTGTTATGAACTGTAACGTAAATATCCGTGTTTTCTGATGGTCTTAGGCAACCCCTACGAAAGGGTCGCTCGGTTCCACCCCCCAAAATAAATCCCGACCCACAGGTTGAGAATTGCTGCTGTAAGGGTTTAATGCCTTAGTTCACTGAAAGTGTACTTAGAACGATGTCAGGACCTGCAGCGTATTCATGTTTATTGACCATCATTATCATCAGTGCTCTAGGAATCAATGGAATAGGATTATGGGGGCAAGAGAGGAAAAGCAGAAAGCTGCCTACATTTTTCTATGAGCAAACATTCAAGAGTTTTACATGTCGAGAGTGGAGAGTCCAGTGACTGATGTGGAGACAACAGTGCTGACCTGAGGAAGCAGGTGCACAGGGGACTGTACCTCCAAACACAGACTGAACAAGCAGCTCGCTCTTAGCAATCAGAAGGCCCTAAGGGCAGGTGCGTCACAGTGACAGGAGACACCACCCCACCGGCTCATCCTCTTCAGAATCAGCACAAGTCAATATTTTCATCACGGAATAAATATTGGGATCATATTAAACAACAACTTAAGGCAAAACATGAGACATGATCCGCCCCCACCCCGTGTGTGTATATCCCTATGCACTTGGAGGTACACACACACGGGGTGTACATAAATGTTAAAGAGGCCAGAAGACAACTTTGAGTATTGGTTCTCAAGCACTCTGTACCTTCTTTTGAGATATGGGCCTGGAGCTTGCCAGTGTCTGGCTGGACAGTGAGGCCTGATGATCGCCTGCTACCACTCTACCAGCACTAGGATTACAGGAGGTCATCCTCACACTCAATTTCATTTACTACTGTGTGGGGATCAAACTCAGGATGCGCTATCTTTTCAGGCCCCGAGTGAGAATTTTCTTAAGAGTTGCTGGAGGAATTAGTACAGGGACACAATGCCAGTACATGAGCGACTGTACAGGGATAAAAAAAAAAAAAACACTAGCTCAAAGACACACACACAGGGTGAAACAGTATAGAGGCTAATACATAATTGATGTTCTTCCTAGTTAAAAACGCATTGCTTCCCTGCATTCATAAGATGAGTAATGTGATTTGGATTCAATTAAAACGTCTAATCTGTCCAAAGGAAGAAATTCTGCCTCTCACAAAGCACTGCACCTGCTTCAAGCCAGGGGGACCTCTATGATCTAGATCTGGGGCAGTTATACACCCAACTTGTGTACAGAAATGCCAGTTAAAAAGTAGATATTTTGTATATTAACTCCTCAAAGATTAGTCTGACTCTAAATGGAAGCACTGGTTCCTTTTAGGATACAAACAATAAAAAAATAAAAAATAAAAAAAAAACACGTTTCTTGAACACCACGGCTGTTAGAAGCATATTAAAGCTGGATTTGGATTTATGGCAACTCTGCTCCTGGGATCTGCCCACTTTCTGCTTCTTATCCTAAAAATCCCCACAAGCAGCCTTCAAAGATCGCCTCCTCTTTAGGTGTTGCAACCTTGACAAGAAAGTCACTGGTCACATGGGACACGCATGGGAAACATTAGTTCCTCACTCAACTAGCCACCACCCTCCTTGAGGGCTTGCTCAGCTATGGGAGAAGAATTTTAACTTGTCTCCTTCACAGGCTCTCCTTGATCATGCTCCCACTTTCTATCTCAACCTGTCACGCTTCCCAATCATCTCCACATACATATCTATCTTCCTGTTTCCTGTAAAACACTCCAGGGCGCCATATTGCTTAAAGCGAACAGTAGCAGCTCCGCGTTCCCACCCGCCATGGCATCACTCCTCATTATGTCTCACACACAATCCCTTCTCTATCTG
The DNA here is from genome assembly GCA_902168325.1 of Peromyscus nudipes. Taxonomy (NCBI): domain Eukaryota; kingdom Metazoa; phylum Chordata; class Mammalia; order Rodentia; family Cricetidae; genus Peromyscus; species Peromyscus nudipes. Next base: position 16,881 of record CABHPH010161703.1, on the reverse strand, counting down.
CACGTCCTGGGAGGTAATGTCTCCCTTTCAAGCTCCGCGCGCTTGCTGTGTACACAAGTATCTATAAGATGGTCCACTAGGAGTTATGAGCACATAAAAACGTCTATTTAAAAATGCTTTCCATCTCATTCTTCAACGAATTCTAATTCTGTGTCTGTTTTACGACCTATTAGTACAGGGTATGAATAAAAACTCACAAAGTAAGGATTTTTTAGTCTGTGTTACACAGCTGAGAAGAGAACACTACCAAAACAGTGTGATAAAAGGCAGGTGAGAAGACCCGAGACGGAAAGGGCAGCTCCAGATGGCAGGGGCATGTGTTGCCAAGCCTAACGATGCCTCAGTTGGGTGGAACGAGGAAAGCCAACAAGTCGTTCTTAGACTTCCACATGCACATGACAGTGTGCACACACACAAAGTAAATAAATAAAGGTCATGGGAAAGCGTGGTGAATTCTGGCTTGAAATACAGAGAGTAACAATCCAAACCTTTCTCCGTACTGCAATACTCAACGCTTTTAGCAAGACGTCACTAATCGATTTAGTCGTATAGGAAATACATGTCATAAATCACAGTCTATATGTCAAGAGGCAGAAAAAGGTGCTCGGTGAGAAAGCAGAGAGTTTTCTGTAAGACAGGAGAGAGTGTTCTGTGAGGTAGGAGACGGTGCTTTGCGAGATAGGAAAACGGTGCCCTTGGAGGTAGTAGAGGGTGCTCTGTGGGGTAGACAGGAAGCTCTTTTGGTAGAAAAGAGTACTTCTGGAGATGGGAGCGGGTGCTGTGTGAAGTAGAAGAGTGTGTTCTGTGAGGTGAAAGAGGGTACTCCATGAGATGGAGAGGGTCCTTTCTGAAGTGAGAGGAGGTGGTGCTCTGTGAAAGAGGGTGGGTGGTACTCTGAGACAGGAAGCTCTGTGAAGTAAGACAAGTTACTACTTGAGGGGCAGAGGGTGCTCAGTGAGAAGGAGATGGTGCTCTGTGAGGGGCAGAGGGTGCTCAGTGAGAAGAAGATGGTGTTCTGTGAGGAAGAGGGAGTGCTCTATGATGGGAAGAGGGTGCTCTATGAGGGGCAGAGGGTGCTCGGAGAGGAGGAGATGGTCCTCTATGAGGAAGAGAGGGTGCTCTATGATGGGAAAAGGGTGCTCAGAGAGGAGGAGATGGTGCTTTGTGAGGCAGAGAGGGTGCTCTGTGTGAGGGGAGGGGTACATTCTTTGACAGAGAGGTGCTCTGTGAGGAGAAGAAGAGGGCGTACTGAGAAGTGAAGGGTGCTCTGAAGAAGGAGAGGGTGTGTGAGGGAGGGAGAAAGGTGTTCTATGATGAGGAGAGTGTACTATTATATAAGAGGGGGAGGGTGTTCTGGAAAGGGGTAAGGGAGGTGATCTACGAAACCAAACTCTTTAAATATTTGGCAAATGAATCTATCACATACTTGTAGAAATAAGTCACATTTAGAATTAGTGGCAGAGAGTTTCCTTTCACATTTATATAATGAAGACTTTAGAGGAATACTGGAAATCTACCTAACAAGTCCCAAGATATTGGAGGGCAATCACCAAACACACCAGTTATAATACCACTGACCCACTGATTTCTTTTAAAGATAACTTAGGGATTTGCTTTACTTGAAGAGAATTCTGTATTGAAACAAAAAGAATGATGTGATACTAATTACTAATCACCACAAATATTTCTCTGGAAACTATAAAGAAATCTAACTTGATCTTATCACTATAACCTGCAGTCAAGACAGATCTGTGGGACCGCTGTTTACATGCAAAGCTCAAAGATGCTGGGGTCCCATGGATGCCATGTCAAGGATGACTGAAAAAAAGAACTAAATCCTCATTACAATCTCGGCCTTAAGGTTGTAATCAATTTCAGATCAGCTGGATAGCTCATTGCAACTATCACCAATGCCACTTCTGGGACACTAATTCTCAAGGAGATAGCCATCTCACAACTTAGCAACTCAACCAGGGAACCATGTCCATGCAATGGATTCCCTTTTATATAAAGCACTTAAAAAAAAAAAAAAAAAAAAAAAAACTGTATTGGGAATTTTAGGTATTTTTGACAACTTGCACTAAATTCTTTTTTTTTAAAGTGTGTGTGTGTGTGTGTGTGTGTGTGTGTGTGCGTGCGCATGCACACATCTGTAGAGAGAAGACAGGATCAGAACCCTTGGAGTTGGAGGTAATTGATAGCATCCAGATGTGGGTGCAGGGAATTGAACCCGGGTCCTCTGGAAGAGCAGCCAGTGCTCTTAACCACTGAGCCATCTGTCTAGCCCTGCTCCCTGAATTCTTAATTCTATACAAAAGACAGAAGTCTGGGCTGCACAGTTATTGAAAAAAAAATCTGCACCCAGAAATATTTCATCAGTGACTATCAGTTGTGAGTGTTCGTGAATGTACTCACAGACCTGACCATGGCAATACTAAAAACAATTTCCATGTCTCTGCACCTGGATACTCACATAGAATGTCTGAGAAGAGTCACACCAACTATATCCCCCACAAAGAGACCCATCTCTAGAGACTTTGGGTACAGATGTCAGAACTACTGGTGGAGAATAGTGCTGTTCTTCTCTGTGAGGCTCAATTTGGATGCAAGTTCTGTGTTTCTAAAAATGATGCTAAAGTAAGTCAACAGTCTCCAGCCGCTGGAGCTATACATCTACAAAAACACCATGGGCCATCTATCACTGTATTTGTGTCACAAGAGGCCCTATGAAGCCTTTCATCCTGTTATCTCCAGATGAAAAATGGAACAAGGACATGTCTTATTAAAACAGATCTGTTTAGTCCTTTGGGTCTTGTGCTAATAACCTGATGGAGAACATTGCAGTCAGTGTTAACAATAGTAATAACCACGTTAGTACAAGAAACCTTAGCATTTAATTTGAAAACTACTTGTGTACGATTGAGTCATTATTCCTTCAACCCACACACATAAAATGATTGAACTGCTTATTTTCTCAGTTCTCAAAAAAGTGCCAAACTATTACCATGAAGACAGAAATTAATTTATTAGACACAGTAGATATCTTAAACTCTGTGTTAAAATCCTCCTTATGTTACACTCCTGGGACTCTGTGGTAGAACTCGTTCCTACAAGCTGACCTCTCATGTTCACACGCACACTGCAGATCCTGTCAATACAAACACACATACACACCCACACCCCCTACACAAAATAAATAAATAAAATTGTAATCAAATAACTGTAAGGGTGAGCATCCTGGGAGAGCTGGGCAGGGTGTGGAGAAAGGGACAAAAAAAAAATAGTCAGCAGAAGGCTTTAAAGAGAGCATCAGAGGTTGAAAAGTGACCACTCTCAGTCTCCACATCAAACAGATGCCAGGCCTGTGGCTGATTCCTATCATTTTCCCCATCTTCATCTCCCTGTAATGGGGCCACCTCTCTGAGTCTCTATAGCCACTGCTAATCGAGACTCTGTCATCTGAACATCTGTGTTTATAACACCCTAACTGCTGTGCCCTTCTCTGATCGTATAGGATATTGCAGGACTAGTGATATCTCAGAAATACAAGTCTAAGCATGTCACTCCATTGCTGTAAAACTTCAGTGGCTCTCCAACGACCAATGTCACTGTCCTCAGCCTGGGTCTCGAAGGCCGTCCAAAATTAGCCCTGCTGGTAATGCTAACCTCATTCCTTGCCCTATCTCCTACACTCACTTCCCACCATCCACTTTAATTCCAGACATAATAAACTACTAATCATCTAAGATTATGAGTCGAGTCGCTTGCTTCTAAGAATTTAAAATTACAACCACCTCTGCGAGAAAGATCTTCCTCCCCGGACCACCCAACCCTCTCAAACTTGGCTATCCCCTACTTAGCTCTGAGGTCTCCACCACCCTTGACAAAAGACTTACTCCTCTGTGTTACAATTTCCATTTACTTTCCCTTCCCATTAAGGCCAAGGTCTAGGCCTTGGCTGTGGTCATACCAACACATCTGGCAAAGGATCTCATTTGCTAAACATTACATAAAGGGATAAATCAACATCCTCCTTAAAGTCTATCACTTCATCAGACAACCTTGGTACATGAAGAGGCGCCCTCATTCACACTCTGCAGTCATTCTGAAAAGCAAGAAGATACATGCATGGCATTCCAAGGAGAGCCAACCAAGTCCTGTTTCACGCCTCTAACAAACCAGCACTGGCTAAAATCTGAAGGTCAGGTTCCATTCTCAACAAGGAATTCTTATCAAGAATCACAGGAATAGAACATGTGATCTTTAGCTTAACTGTCAACTTGATACAGCCTATAGTTACCTGGGTAGACAAGAGTCTTAAGGAAGGACACTCTAGATACCAGGGTGGCCTGTGGGTATGCCTGGAAAGGATATTTCTTAATTAGGTTAACTGAGATAGAAAAATCTTGACTGTGCCTGGTACCATTTCATAGACTGGACCCTGAATAATATCAGAGCACAAACAAAACAGAAGATAAAAATAAACAAGCAAAGGACAATTTATTTTTGTTTGGTTTTTCGAGTCAGGGTTTCTCTGTGTAGCTTTGCACCTTTCCTGGAACTCACTTGGTAGCCCAGGCTGACCTCGAACTCACAGAGATCCGCCTGGCTCTGCCCCCGAGTGCTGGGATTAAAGGCGTGCGATACCACCACCCAGTGAACAGTTTTTAAAAACAGGAAAGAAAAGCCAGGTGAGAAATATCCTGCATGCATTCATTCACTTCTCTCTGCTCTTGACTATGGATGTGCTAGCTGCTTCTTAACTTTTTAAGGATGCACTATAACCTGGAATTTGTGAGTTAAACACTTTCTCCAGATTATTTTCCCGCAGTACAGAAATGAAGCTAGGAGAGCAGCTCCAATAAACTGCACGTTTTCTACTGGCCAGGCAGTGTGTCCAGCTGCCAAGATGAGGTTTAAGTACTATATTTTAAAAATCCCAATTCCTTTTTATTATTCTCAAGTGTGGTGCACGTACATGAGTGTGTGGTAGTGCACACACCCACAGGTGCACATGCAGAGACCAGAACAGGACTTTAGTGCTTTCCTCTGTCACTGTCGGCTGATTGCCACCAGACAGGGTCTTTCAGTGGACCGGAAGCTTGTCATTTCAGCTAGCCTGTTGGCAAGTCTCCCCTACACCAGTGTTATGGTTACAGGCACACAGAGCCAGGCCCAGCTTTCCACAGGAGTGCTGGTAGTTCAAATGCAGATTTTCACGCTGGCGAAACAATCACTGTTACTAATGAGGCCTCTTCTCAGACCTTACCCACGCTTCACCTTTTATATCGGAAAAAAAATAATAATGTTTGGCGATGTTAAGACAACAGCTTCAACCTTGGTTACTAATAAAACCTCCCGAGAAACTTTAAAAAATTAAAAGCAGAACCCGATGAAGCACAGTTAGACTTGACCTCCAGGGCTCTTGCTTTCTGGTGTCCCTCAGCTGTGTCATCAGGGTTGGGAACTCCTGGGGAAAGTGATGAAATTCCCCAGTGAACAAGCTGCATAGCCAGCAAGGATGCCAGGCTGAAATCAGCCTAGTTTCAGAACTAGAAAGATCTGTGAAGGACAGAGCTCAGTTAAGCTACTTCTCTGATCTTATAAATCCTAGAACACGATCTATTCTCTTCAAAGTATTAACAGGTGTTAACCTCTTCATTAGCACAAAGAGAGTCCTCTGAGAACTCAGGTGTCATCAAGTGTCACTCTGAGTGTGAAAGTCAACTTGATGGTCCTCCTCTGAGAGCTCTCCACTCACTGACTTGCATCTAACAGCACTTTCTCCAAGTTCCACCTGCTACTAACCGATCAGGGGCTACAAAGGATACTGCATGTTAACTTACTGAACTTATTAGCTTATTTTCAGAAGAAGATGACAGGTCATAAGAAAAAAAAACCTACTTGAATAATCAAGGAGAAAAAAATGGCTGATGTAAAATGTTAAGGCTTACTTTACGATGCGGTTATAGGTATCACATTATCCTACAAGAATTAAAAACCAAACACAGTAACACTGTTCTTTAATTTTAGCACTTAGAATAGAATTTTGGTTCACATTCAGACATAATAATCAACACCAATCTATTAAAGACTGTCTCAATAGAACATGGAGAAAAGGAGGTGAAGGAAAACGTTTAAGCAAGTTGCAGGAAGCGAGGAAAGGCATAAAGAACGAATACTCTAGCATTTCATACTGGGGAAGCTTTAGCTTTCAGTTAAGGAAGCAATGGGGTTATTCTTGCCTTCCTTAGTGTGAAAAGCAGGACAGGACACGAGGTCTGTGCTGTGCCTCCTTGTCTATTAAGGGCATGGTATGCAATCTGTACACCTGATCAGGGTCCTGCACTCTGAAAGATTTGACCCTTCCTTTAATGCTGTATAATTTTATCTTTGAACTTTCTTTGGTAAAAGAAGTTGAAAGAGAAACCAGAATAGAGGCAAACGTAGAGGAAATACATGGGATAGGGCTGCCTGCCAATCTTTGCTGCCCAATTTGTATATCGAACTAACATTGACTTATGCATGTTTGTTTTTTGAGACAAGGCTTCTCATAGTCCAGGGTGACCTCAAGCTGACCCAGTAGCTGAGAATGACCTTGAACACCTGGTGATCCTACAATACATGTTTTTAACTGCTGAGCCATTGCTCCATCCCTCAGAACCTGATGTTGAAGGCAGAAAAGAGGCTATTATTGTTCTACAAAACCAACACCCAAGGAATCCTAACACATCTTTTGAATAAATTTTTTTATAAGCCAACCACTTGTACAGAAACTCATAGAAAACAAAGAAAAGAAAAGGCAAGGTTTCTTTTACCATTCCTTCCTTACACTTCTAAAAGCAGAGTGCTAGTTGAATGTGTACATATCATGATGGGCAAGTGGAGATAAGTTAGGATGTATACCATTTCTGCTGCTAGGGTATTGTGGTACCTATCTACTGTGTGTGCACAAATCATAATCGCAAGGTGCATACATTTGCAGGTTCTTCATGGAAGGCGGATGAGCTGTTTCTGGGCTGACAAATGACATTGCACCCCCCCCAAAAAAAAGACATGGAGAAGTCATGGTGCTCGCCTAAAACTTAAATTTGCCTTACAATGACATAAACGCACCATATAGAAAACACCATGAAAAGATGAGGAACGGGGGATGGAACATTGTGGAAGAGGCCTGACTAACTTGCAAGGGGTCCTCCATTTCACCACCAGCACTGCAGAAATAACTGATTTAAATTTATACTTAAATTTGCTCTAACAAAACACTCCAACAAAAGCAACCAAGTTCTATTATTAGTCTACTGGACTAGTAATTCCAGGCACCAAAACATCACTGCAGAGAGTCAAGGCAGGAGCATGAAGCCGCAAGCCATACATTATATACACAGAAAAGAGCAAAAAGTAATGATTGTGTGCATGCTACGTTGTACTCAGTCCCTTCTCTACATTTAGACAGCCCCAGACCTAACCCAGGGAATGGTGCAGTCCACAACAGTTTGGATCTGCCTATCTGACTTTCCACAATCAAGCCAATTCCCCACAGACATGTCCACAGGTCAACCTGACCTAGACATGGTTGGCACTCTCAGTTGATTCTAAATTGTGTCCAGTTGAAAAATTTAACCAAACTAGAGTCTGTGGTAAAACATTTGGCATTTTGCTATTATCAATGGCAGCCTTCTCCCAGTTTTCAAAGAAGGGAGGAAGGAGCTCACAGGTTACTTTTGCACTGGGTCCTATAATCAAATCATCTAGCTCTCACCCTGTAGCAAAGACAGATACAAGAAACCTAAGAAAAGCTAGTATCTCTGAGAAAGGATCTGGGATTGCATTTTTTTCCTAGCATCTGTAGCATTAACCCTGTACTAAATATGTAACATAATCAATTTTATTGATTTATTATTGTGTATGAGCAGGAGGGAGGGCACATCTATAGCACATGTGTAGAGGTCAGAGAAAAACATTGTGGAGCCAGTTCTCTTCTGCCTTTATGTGGATTACAAAGCTAGAACTCAGGATAGTAGGCTCGTGTGCCAAGTGTCTTAACCCACAGAGCCATCTCCCTTCCTCTACATAACACACCTCTTTCTTTTGTTTCTCCACAGAACTAAAATGTGTGCATTCGTAAGAATAAATATGGTAACTTTTGCTACCTGAAAATAGAATCACAACATTTACCTTTCTCTAATCACACTTTGAACTTGAATAGCTGGTGTGGCTTTAACTCAAATATCAAGTTGAACTTTATCCTCAGCAGAATCACTTACAAACTCAGTTACGGTGATTATATCTTGAATTTCTTTCTAATGCATGTTAGAAAAGAACATGGTGTTCGGTGAAGCATCTCAACATCTCAGAAGCCACAACGCTGAATTCCAATGACTTGTTGGCACTGGTTTAGATGTTTGGGATACACCAGGGAACAGATTCCCAGCTCTTACTAAAATGTTAAAAGGCAATGACTCCTAGGGGAGAAAGAAAGCAGAAAAAGAACAAAAACAGGGCCAAGGCCCATCCATTATCTGAAACAGTTACTTATTCTTGGTAGTATTTTTTGCCTTTTATTCTCTTTTTCTTTCTTTTTTTTTTTTTTTTTTTTTTTTAAAGACAAGGTCTCTGCACATCCCTGGCCATCTTGGAACTCGCTCTGTAGACCAGGATAACGAGAACTCACAAAGATCCTCCTGCCTCTGTCTCCTGAGTGCTTGGATAAGGCACATGCCAATACGTCTGACTCTGGACAATTTTTGACTCTATCTATTGACTTGCTGCGTAGATTAAATATTTTTAGGTACAAAAAGAATTGACCATATATGCACAGACTAACTGCAATGTCCAAGTCATGCATGGGAACAGGGATAAAGTAGAAAAGAAATCATTCAACTACTTTTTAAGGAAATCTTTCTTAAATACACAAAGCTAAAATTAAAAAAAAAGTCATCTCTGAAGATTCGTGTCATAAACATAAGCCTCTATGAATGTGCTCTCTATTTTTCACGTCATCCTAAACGGCACCATCCCTGTAAAGCTGGGGAAGACATTGAAGGGTTAACAAGTAGGGAACCCTTCGGCTGCCTAGCACGATGTGAGATGAGTCTGCGCGTTCATGTCAACCCTACTCCTTGCCTCACTGTCCTCTTTCACTGCAATGAGTCAGGGACCCCTTGAATGCACAGCACAATGGCCAATTACCACTATCCATTGAGTAATTTGAGATGTCCTATAAATACTGCAAACTGGGTTATTTATCTAATACCCTTCAAAAAGTTCTCCTCCTATAGACAACAGGTCTCTAACCTCAAAGAGCTCAGACTCGTCCGGAGCAAACACACTCACCAATGGGGAATTTTAACAATAAATAAAGCAATGTTTAAAGTCATGATTTACACACACACACACACACACACACACACACCAGGGAATAAAAGGATGGCCCAGTAAACAAAGTGCTTGCCTTGCAAGCATGAGAGATGGAGTTTGATCCCCAGAACACAGGTATAAAAAGATGGGCATGGTAACCTGTGTTTATGTTCACAGTGCTGGGGAGGTGGAGTCAGAGAGATTCCTAAGGCACCCAAGTCAGGGCACACAGCCTACTTGGCAAGCTTGAGGCCAATGAGATGCATTCAATCAAAGGAGGTGAATGGTATTCCTGAGGGTGGTATGCAAATACATGTGTATATGTGTACATTCACACATATGTGTACACATTTTAAAAAGCGGCAGTCAACTAAAATAACTGAAAGGTGGAAGACAGACTAATAATAGTATCATAGTAGGATGCACTCCTGAATAGGATTAAACACATCTTTTAGAAACCATACCCCTCAGTAACTCCAAAAGCACATTATGGGTGCTCACTAAATTCTCACAAAAGAACTACACTGCTAGGCTCACAATATTTCTTTCTGCACCCATACAGAATATCATTTTCCAATCATTTGCTTGGACAACTCAGAGGTAGAAGCAATGTAGCAACAAATCCTACCCAAACATTTACAGCTCACGTGTCAGCAATGGCTGGTCTGCTTCACTCAGAAGAGCAGCTGAACAGGAGCAGCAGCTCCTCCATTGACGACTCGGAGTCAATGTATTACAGGCAAGCACTGAACCAGAGACACACACCTCGTCCAGCACAGAGCACAGGTGTGAGGAGAGCGCTTCATTTTCCAAGCTAGCAGAGGGGAACACCGGTACGATTCCTCCTCCACTGCCTAATCCCCAGATCACATTGATTCCAAAGTCAATACAAATGGTGGAAAGAGCAACAGGGCAGAGGCCGTGGATCAAGATTGAAGCCCTGCTTGATCTTACACAAGCCATTTCACCTATCAAACATTCAAATTCTTCATTGGTAAAATGGTGGGATGAATCATTACTGCTCACTCACGGGCTGTCAGGAGATTCAAGCAGAATGTACACCTAGGCTCAGTAAAAACCGAAGTGTGGAACCAATGCTCTGGTATCGTTATTAAGCTGTGGAGTAGCCACATGTGGTTGAGCAAGATTTAGCTTCATAATTACCTGTACTCTACATATAGCCTGGACGGTGGAGGGAGGTTAGTCTGTGATACAAACCTTATGGGATCAGGAACTGTCATTGCCATCTACGTGTCTGTGTAAAGCATCATCATGAAGGAATAAATCGATTTAATAAATAAACTGAGTTAATATGAGGACAGGACTTTTTCTTTTAATGATCTGTTTTTCTTTTATGTGTGAATGCCTACATGTATGTAAGTGTATCACATGTGTGCCTAGTGCTCTAGAGTCCAGAAGAGGGCATTAGATCCTTTGGAACTGAGGTTACAGATGGTTGTCAGTTGTCATGATGGCTCTGGGAAAGAAACTCACTCCTGTGCAAGAATGGCGATTACTCTTAAGGGCTGAGCCATCACTCTGCCTCTTTTTTTAAAACCACAGGCTGGCCTCCAACTAGCTATGCAGCAAAGGATGGCCTTGAACTCCTGAGGCTCCTCAGAAGTGCTGTGATGGCAAGTCCAAGTCACCACACATCCAGTTTTCTGCTGGGTGGAGGATGGAACCCAGGTCTTTGAGGATAGGAGACGTGCATTCCATCAACTGGGCCACATCCCCAACTGTGGGCACAATTTTTAAGTGTAGAAACTCCTGCCTATCAAGGTCTCCTGTACAACAAGGACATTGTTTAAAGTAATTATTCTTATAAAAAAATAAGCAGCATTTCCAGAAGCAAGGAGATAAAGCAGATTCCTGGGATAAATGGTTCTCAGGGCCAATAGAAGCATATCCTTCAGTATCTATCTTAGGAATCTCCCATATAAACTACTGAACAATTTGTCCATGTTGTTTGTTTAACTTTTCAGTGAAGGAAACATCAGGAGTACACAATGTTCAGTTAATTTTTTTTAACTGTCATTTTATATATTTATGTATTTTGGTTTAGTTATTACTAACACAGGGTCTCGTAGCCCTGGCTGGTTTGGAATATGTTGTTTCCCTTTAGAAGTTATTGAACTCTTCATCTTCTTGCCTCGATCTAAGTTTTCTTCTTCATGTTTCGGTAAAAGTGTGAAATTTTATTTCACATGTATGTCTAGGTAGTATCCATACACTGCAGGATGCTGAGCTAAATCTGAATTTCCTATATGAATTCTGGGCAGGAAATTTCCTAAATGTCAACTGGGACACGCGTATATCGGAGCAGAATTATTTGTTTCTGTAACATGAACATTATCAGGTCTCCTCTATTTGTAGCTGTCCACTCTGGCATGGCTGCCATGTCAAATGATCCACGGTGATTGAATTTAAGGGGAAACGTGTTGAAAGATACGAGCTAAGAAGGGAGATTTCTGTCAAGAGGTTTCACGGGACACGTCCAAGATAAGAAAGCAGCGCAAAGCTGCTCTAGCACTCTGATGGTGCTGGCTTGGCACTAGAATTAGAACGGAGGGTGGTCAGAAAGTAAAGGACTGACGAGCACCCAGATCTAAATCATGACAACCACAAGGAGATCACAAAGGACAAGATACCGACAACCATACGTGTAAGGTAAAATAGCACCAGAAGAGCGGTGCAACACGGTACTTGGTAACCTGGGAGGCTGCTCCGGAGAATCCAGAGAGCAATGTCAGCTACATAATGTGTTCAAGGTTAGCCCAGATTATGTAAAACTTCACCTCAATATAATAAATAAAATAAAAGAGGGGCACTGGAGAGGAAACTCAGTGGTTAATAACATTTGGACCTCTTACAAGCAGTTCTGAGTTGGGTTCCCAGTACCTGTAACTCCAAGTCCAATGGATCTAATGCCTTTCCTGGTCTTCAAGGGCAACTGTACTAATGTCCATGTACAGACACAAATACACACTCATGATTTAAAGAGAAAGTAATTCTAACAGATTTCTTTAGACTTTAAAAAAAAACTTTGTGTGTGTATTTTGCCTGCATGCATAAATCTATGTATATACACATGCATATATGCATGCCACATGCATGTCTGGTGCCTGCTGAAGTCAGAAGAAGGTGCTGGATTGCCCTGGAACTGGTGTTTCACATGGTTGTGAGTCATGTGCATGCTTCCAACTGAATCCAGGTACTCTGCAAGAACAGCAAGTGCTCTTGATCATCCCTTTAACCCCAAAATAGATTATTTTTAAAATATAACAAAGTAGATATTCCTATAGTTCTAGAACATACCCTCATTAGCCCTGTTTACTCACATATTGTACAGGGTCTCAAATCAGCATCGTCTATTCATTAAAGAATTTCCATGTGCATCACTCTGTTACTCAATGTAAAGACGAAGGCAAAGGTAATTCGAAGCCCTGCCCTTGGGAACTGAGCCTCTGAAGAAGTCCCTGCATTCTATAATACAGTGTTGTACCTCTTCAACTGTAACCATGTTAAGTGCACCCCAGGAACCATCCTGTGATCTCAGTTAATTTCCTTTTTGGTTTTTAAAGAATTATTTTTACTTTATGCACATGAATATTTAGCTTACATACATGTGAATGTACTACGCCTATGCCCCGAGCAGCCCTTAGAACATAATCTCAGAAATTACCAAAATGCTACATATGGCTATATTAAAGACAAGGAATCACATCCTTCCTCGAGGAAGTACACATACACTTGGGTCTATCTTATTTCTTTCCTGGATGCTTCACTGAAATTAACTAACCCCATGCTAGAATTTCTTACAAGGGCCAGTTAAAGGCCAGTGAGAACGCTCAGGGAATAAAGCAAAAAGCACTTGGTGTACAAGTCTGATGACCTGAGCTTGATCTCTGGAAATCACAGGTAAAGGAGTTACCAGACCCCCAAAAGTTGTGACATGACCTCCTCAGGTGCAATTGTGACATGTACACACACCATAAGAGCTAATACATAAAATTAAAATTTTAATGTAATTGAATAAATTGCAGCTCGGCTTCCTAAGGGTTCTTCCCGAAATCGTTTTCTGCTATGAAATCAAGATTCCAGTTGTGCTGAGTAGAGGTCGAGGTCGTTAGCATTACTGCCCCTAACAATTTTGGCAACTCGGGAAATCCCAGTAGCAGGACTGAGAGCCTGAGACTGACCTGAGCTACCTGGTGTCATCCTGTCTGAAAAACCAACTATCTCCCCTCCACACACACACTTTGACATGAGATATACTTGTCACAGGTCTGTCCTGAAATGGAAAAGGACACATTAAAGCAAATTCCCAAACACCACACAAACCAGCGTTGGCTCACAGACTCTCCTGCCTCCCCATAAATGCTCTCCCCTGCTACCTTCTCTATAGAAGCCAGAAAGTGCTGGCTTCCAAGCAACGCAGTACACAGAACATCATCATCTAAATATACAACTCCTTTCCAAAAAGAAAGAGAGAGGAAAAAAAGGCCTACCATCCTCTAACAAACATTCCACACATGACACATAAATCTTTCTGCTCATTCATGTCTGACTCTAAGTGAGAAAACAGTTGAACGCAGATATATGAACTTCCTATCCGCCCTGCGGGATGTTTGTAATAGAGAGAGTAAAACTTACATAATGTGTGTACAGAAGAGCAGATGGGACCTCCAATAAGTGAAATATGATCCTACACCATTTTTTTCCCCTTCTCCCACTACACTTTTAATTCTCTGGTTGCTTTGTCTCCTTCCCATGGCACTCCTTTTAGACTGAGCACCCATGTATTGGGCTGGATCATTAGCATCACAAATCACAGCCACGGTGCCAACCCAACAGCATTATGCAATTTACAGTGTGGCACCTGACATTAACGATCCCTGTTATCTGATTTTAGGAGTCATTATTTCAAATATTTTAGATAAAGTATGTTTTCCTCTCGGTGCACAGAATGATAAATGGTTTGCAAATAATTGCGACTCTCCGCTTAGTATGCCGATGGGTAAGCGGGGCTCCCGCTGCCAGGGCCCCTTCTATTATTCCAACCCTAAAGAAACTATTCTGCAAACAGCATGGCTGCAAGATGACATCTGTGTGTTCATTAATGCATCATTTCCTCGGCACAGAAGCACTCCGAATGAAATTTAATTCTAATCTTTAATTGAACAAAATTGCTTTCAGATGATAAATTAAGGCAAAGGAACCACACCCATACCTCCTCCAGCCTGGAGGAGAAAGGCAACAGAAAATAGGCTGGATTGATTTCTTCTCACCTGGCTGTGGGTGTGGGGCGGGTACTGAGTTAGAGGGGGGAAAAGAGGAGGGAAAAAAAAGAGGGAAAGGGGGAGAAGATAGAGGAGAGGAGGAGGGGAGGAGGGGAGGAAGGAGACAGGGAGGAAATGACTTGCCCTACTGTGGTTGTTTCCTAAACAGGGAAAGCAGAAGCATCTGAATTACAAGAACGAATCTCACAGGCAGCCACTCAGTGTTGGGTTGCCAAATGAGTTATAGCAGACATGGCATCAACTTTTCATGCTCTACATCCAGGCTTGAAAGCAGAAAGCTGTACTTGGATTTTAAAATGGGAACATCTACTGGGAAACTGATTTCTTTGGTTGGGTATGAAGAATCTCACCACACTAAGTCTCCCGTCAGAATCAACTATGGACTAGAAAGATAGTTCAGCAGTTCAGAGGGAGTTTGGTCCACAACACCCCAGTCAGGTACCACACAACCACCTGTAACTCCCAGCTCTAGTACCTCTGGCCTCTGACATCACCTGCACCCCACACATACACAAAAATAAAACCCTAATATACCTAAGTCAGAGGTCAGACCAGCCATAGACAAAGGGCCCCAATCTGAGGTCAACAGTGACTAGACGATCTTCGGTGCGGCTTTCCCAAGCCCTGGGACTGAAGAACTTAATAGCACAGTAGTGCTCTGTATTTCTCTATGTCTTGTCTTCAGCCTGGTGTGTGAAGAGCTGGCACATACTCTTCTCAGCTCTGGGGCTAGGCTACTATACTCAACACAGAAGTGGACTAAAGATAAAGAATACGCTCTGAATACAGAGAGAAACCTCATCTAGACATTTTAAGTTATACACACAGACAAACAGGTTCAGAAGAGCTTCTAATGGCAGCTTGTATCTGAGGTACTTAAACTTTTATGGAACTGTGGAATGCTCAGAGACTATGAGACTCTGAAAGACACATTAGACCTTTAGTAAAATGTATTCTACTGTGGGACTTTGGAGATTCTCTTTAGGCAATTTGAAACCGATGTTGAATGTGTATCAAGTTTGGGGCTATCCTGAGCCACGTAAGACCTATACTTATATAAATAAGTTTTGATTCCATGTATGCATATACATGTCAATGTATGCTTGCATATATTTACAGACATATAGGTCTAAATATAAATCTGGGAACACCTTACCACATATCCCAGAACTTAACTAAGCAGACTATTCCCGAGCAGGAGGCATTTTCTCAAAGCATCATTTTAAACAGCTCAGGTTGGGAAAGAAAAAAAAAAAAAAAAAAAACGAGAACTACCTATTTGCTACCTAGCTCCAAACTTTACACTCCAGATAATCTCAGACATCATCCTGCTGTCTTTTCTGATCACTATGAAAAGACTGCTCTTAAAAATAAGTGCCTTCTGTGAAGTAGAGACAGTCCAGGGGACTGCAGGAGATGGAGCTGCAGTTCTCCAGCACAGGCCGGGATCCACCTCTCCACTGATCTCTAGGCTTCCTTCAGGCAAGAAATATGAATCAAATAGGGGTAGAGAGACAGCTCAGTGGTTCAGAGTCAGTATGACTCTCATGCAGAGTATGAGTCCTAGAACTCACATTGGGGAGGTTGACAATAATCTGTAACCCAGCTCCAGGGTATCCAACTCTGGTTTTCATGGCAACTGCACTGTCATGCACATACTTACAAGCAGACAGACACATGGAAACACATACATTCATGCAAGTGCACACACACACACACACACACACACACAAAGAAAAATATATCTTTAAGAAATAAGTAACAACAAAAAAATAAAATAATTTGTTTATACTTTAATTGAAGGTTTAATGGTATTTTGAAAACCTCGAATATTATCTCATACGAACAAGCTGCCTGCCACTAAGACCTGAGGTTGCACACCCAGCATCTCAAAAAGCAGGGATAATTAATGGTGCATGCTGGTAACCCCAAGCAAAAGCAGGAGAAGAAGAAATCCAGGTCATCTTTGGCTATCAATCAAGTTTGAGGACAGCATGAACTACACAAGATCCTGTCTAAATAATTTCTTTTTAAAGAACGTTGATGGATAAATAAGTAAAATCTTGCATAAAACGTGAAAAGATAATCATCTAAGCTGAGATAAGCATGGTGATCACTAGATCTGCTTTTAGGAAACTTGCACTCCATAACAAGAGCCCTTGTCTTGGCTGGGCACATTTATTATTCTGAACACTGTCCACACATATGCAAGTAACAT
>CABHPH010161702.1:14766-42627 GCA_902168325.1 Peromyscus nudipes | reverse complement strand
GTGTGTGTGTGTGTGTGTGTGTGTGTGTTTGTGTGTGTGGTGGTGGTTCTGGTGTACATCACAGTGCACAACTGTGTGATGGTTAGAGATTGAAGACTGATTACACTAAGTGTATGGAAAGAACACTTAAAGAGAAGGGATAATTAAAATCAACCAAACTGGATTAGTAGCCACCAAAGATCTACTCTGTCTATTTCCTAGAATTCTTTAAATTTGAATTTATCCATACATAGAATGGGTATCAATCAATTTTTTAATGATTTAAAGAGTTTGGTGGCACATACATGTAATTCCAAAACTCCAGAGGCTGAGGCAGAGTGAGGATCAGAAGTTCAAGGACAGCCTGGCTACATAAACTGTTCAAAGCCAGTCTGAAGTAAAGTATATACTGTAGGAGTACAGAAGTTATCTATATTAGAGAAGGCACTAAGAGGAAACATATAGATCTTGAAGTTTTATACCTAACATCTGCTTACTATGAAAAAACACTAAGGTTCAGAAACCATGAAAGGATAGCTCTTCAAACCAAAAAATACCCATGACCCGAAACACTGGATTCAGGTAGACAGTACTGCAAATGGCAGTGGAAACTGGAAAGTAGAGAGGATGTTGTTTATCATTTCCTGAATTCCTTCTCTCTACTCTCCCTCTGAAAACCCCAGAACCTTCTACCAAAAACAAGTTTAAGCCAACATAGAGGACTAACTAAAAGATCTTATGCTGAGAATTTGGGAAGAAATTGTGTTAAGATGTAGACTGGGGAAGACAAAAAGTGTAAGGTCTCTTGGTGATGCATAAGAAGGTTCAAGGACAACAATTACCATAGTAGACAACTGTTTTGTTTTTCTCTGTACTAGGGATCGAACACAGCCATGCACATGTGAGGCAGGCACACTACCACTGAGGGACATCCCCAGCTGGAGGCAGTGGGTTTTAATTGCTTTCTAATGGCTAGACATCCATCTTCTTTGATTTGTGCTAAAACCAAATGGAGAATAAAGCTTGCCCACATTAATTCTATCACCTTCCTTAATCCCTAATTGCCATTTAACCATGAGAGGTCATAACCGCCCAGAAAGAGAAGCAGAGAAAGCAGAAGACGTACAGTTTAATAGAGTTACACTTTATGTAAGTGTGCAAAAATAGAACACTGTGGCAGAAAAGAAAACTGTAGCTATTGCATGTGGTGCTGGTCTGAGCAGAGATTGACTTAAATAATTCCAATTCACTTTTTTAAACAGAAATTCATAGGCCCCTTCACCCTATGAAGCATTCTCCACATTTTAAAGAAGAGAATTTCCTGAGTGCACACAATTACATCTTCTTAACATGTGTTAATTTTTTGAAAGAAAATATTATAGGAAATTGATTGACCAGAGCTTTTGAAGTCCTAACTTCCACAAAATAGCTCATAGCAAGGCTATAAGGCTTCTCTGAACTCAAGCAACTCAAGCTTTCCTACCAACTTGAAGGAAAGCACTCCTTGGTGAGTTTAAAAGACTCTATTACTCTTACCACATCCTGAAAGTGAGGGGGATGAAAAAAATAATAATTCATTTGACAGCCCTCTGCATGGTTCATGCTACCTTAAATAGTACATAAAATCAATTTACTTATGTGTTGAGGAAAAGAGCATAATTGTTAAATAGTGGCATCATCCTGTGAGGAAATCATTATAAACCATGCAAAATACAATAATATGATTTTTTCTTCAAAAACATCGTCTGAGTTCTTCATTAAAGAGGAAAAATAAGAGTCCTTTTCTCTTTCTGTGACTAAAAGTTTTGAAATAGAAGTATCCAGTTTTGCACTGTTATGCTGTCCCTGGATGCTAAAAATAAAGTTAAATATCAATTAAACCAAGAAACATGTTAACCAGGGGAGGACTGTAAAGTTCTCCATAATTTTTATTTAGAAGAGTTTTCTCAAAATCTAAGCTAATCTGCCTTCTACAACTGTTAGAATAACGTATGAATGAATTCACTGGCTGCTTCCTTTGTTTTCTTCAAAGGACATCTTTGAAGGAAAATCTGACAAATCACCCATACTTTTTTCTTTTCCCCAACCCAACCCAACTATTTACACACAGCCCATATTTCTCTAGTCAAGCTTACATGTTGGGAACTTTTTTTTTCAAAATTTTGCCTATCTTTCTGGGGGCCCTGCAAATACCTCCAAGAAATATTTTGTTTCTCACCTTGTTTTTAATCATACTAACTTTGGTGCTTATGAATTGTTTTCATTAATTAAATCAGTTGTAAATATTACATGAACTTATACTCTCCTTTGTTAAACATTCCAAAGTTAACTGTTCTATTCTAAAAGTCTCCATAGCTACCTCTAAGAAGTGTCCAGTTCTCACACAGGATAAAGTCAGAGATATGTGTGTGACATAGTCTGCTCTTCTCTGATTCATTCCCAGATTATATGTCAAAGATGTGTATGTTCTTTATGTTCCAGTTTGTCTTCTAACACATACTAGAAATATGCCTATAAATGGTATGTCCCTCAAATATCTGAAATGCTGAACCTTCTTCCTTATGCTCAACATCAGAAAGGTTTGAGAAAATTTGGGTTTTTTTTTTTAAGCTTTTAAATAGAAAATGCAATTTTATAATGGTTCCTGGCTGTTTTGGATATACTGTGAAATACTTACTAGAAAGTATGTTCAAAATTATTCACATTGTTGATTATGGGTTGAGTCTAGACTGTGTCCTGCAGACTCATGTTTTGCCTGCTATTCCCAAGCGAGAAGCTCTGAAAGTATTAAAAGATGGGTTTTGCATGGGGGGAGTAGGTGACTATTGGCGGGCCCTACTTTTGATATTTCCTGGTCTCCCACCACATGAATAGTCTCTGCCATATGTCCCCACTGTGGTGGACTGAGATTACCTGCTGTGAAGGACTGAAACCATCTCAGTTTTTAGTGTAAGGTACCAAAAGCTACTGAAGATTTTAAAATGCTAATAAAATTTAAGGTCAAGTACTTTTTCTTTTGTAAATGGTTCATATACTTGTAGCTAAAGAACAGAATGTATAGCTTCTTACTTGGGGGTATTTTAACATGTTATAAGAAGAGGGGGGTTCATTTTATACCTATATTTATACCTCAGTTCATTTTATACCTATAGAAAAAAAGTAGTCCTCATTCCCTCATCAAGGAAATTTCTCTTTGCAACAGACAAAGACCATTCTAGAAAACTGCAACCAATCAAAATGCAGAGTTGGGAAGCCCAGTCCCAATGGATACATCTACAAAACAGCTACCTCACCTAAGGCTAAGGGATCATTGTGGAAGAGCGCCAGAAAAATTATAAGAGCCAGAGGAAAGGGGAGTTTTCTGTGAGAGCGTGTTACCTAAGAATGTTAGAAGCTACACCCATGAAGTCTTAACAACATAGGTGTCTAAACATGGCCTGAGCCTTGGTGACACCAATGGACATGGCGACATGGACAAGAGAATGTCAGGGGCCCTCAACCCTAAACAAAGAACTACAGTAACTAAGTAGGGTTGACAGCGGGAGGAATGGTCTTTCCCAGGGAAGAGCATACCAGCTGGTCATCCAATACCAAGTGGTCAG
This sequence comes from Peromyscus nudipes, assembly GCA_902168325.1. Lineage (NCBI taxonomy): Eukaryota > Metazoa > Chordata > Mammalia > Rodentia > Cricetidae > Peromyscus > Peromyscus nudipes. Next base: position 39,046 of record CABHPH010161702.1, on the reverse strand, counting down.
CACTGAAAATATATATGCAAGTAACAGACTGGGCAGGTTACATTTCCGTATTTAGGAATATATACATGCCAATCAAAGAAAAAGAGACCCTTGATTTGATAAAGTTCAAGACGGTACATGAGAGGGTTTGTAGGAAGGAAAGGGAAGGGGGAAATGATGTAATGACATTATAATCTCAAAACCTTTTTAAAAATTAAAAATAATAAATGGTTGTCAATGAAAGGAAAGTCCCTCCCAAAGAAGGCCTTCCACAATAGGTTTGGTTGAGTCTGTGACCTACCAAACATCTTCCCTTACTTGTGGTAATGATAAAGTATTTTTGCTTTGAGGAAGCCATATATAATTAATCTGCGCAGTATGTTCATGTGTGTATATTTATTTCATATATAAATTGCATATATGTGTATAATGATTTTATTTCTGTTGCTTTAGGAAGATTTTGTTCATAATTTCTACCTTCATTGGTGACTCATAGAATCTTTAAGACAATTATATAACTGTGACTATTATGCATACAATTTGAGGCAACTCTGAGGAGTCACTAACATTCTAACTTCATAGCAGAAAACCTGTCTACATGTCTTTGTCATCTGTAGTTATATATTTCAAAGACTTCACATGTGGTTGGTTCCAATTTTATTACATTTTTTATTGTTTCCCTTTTCACTTTCTTTTATTAGACTTTATTTAGTTTTCAAGAGTGATTGTTTGGTTCATGAATAGCCATTTTCTTCTCCTTATTTTATTCTTGGCAATAAATTTCTTTCTAGGGCTCCCTTACCTGAAACTCACATATTTGATAATAACAACTACAGTGCCTGAAATTTTAAGTTGTTATTTGTGCATTTATTATGACTATCAGCAGCCACCTCTCCTTACCTACAGAAAACAATTACCAAAGAATAAGGTAAATGTACAGAACAAATTAAAATAAATGCATCTACAAAAGAAAAAGTCAACTCATGTCTTGGTCCTCTAAAGCATAATTTTTTTAAAAAGTTGTTTGATAAACTATACTTAAATAATTTCAAGATTAAGAAACCTTGACTACTCCAATGTTAATAAAACATACTGTACACCTTTCTGTTCCACAGCATTGGAGGCCAAGATGAGCAGTTGCCTATGGATACTGTTCAAGTTGCCCCACAATAAATAAATATATAAATATAAGTGAGATTTTTTGAAGGTCTCTCCTCCTACACTCTAGAAATGTCATAGCATCCATTTTTGAGATTTTTTTTTATTATTTTGATGATCCAATGAGTTTATTGGGCCGTAAGCAGAAGGAGCGAAAGGAGAAGTAATTTACAGGTGAATCACTGAAAGTCTCTACTCCGTCACCCACAATGAGTGATGACATCATAAAAGCTGTATCACAGAATCCTGCCTTCAGTTAACATTCCACCTCCTACATACTCCGCATCTCATATATGCAGCTCTGTGACTAAAGGGAGAAATGGCTAAGATCCCAGGTGAGAGTCCCCTAGCACCCTCTTCCTTTAACTAGGGAGTGTTAACAGTCCATTGCCATCACCACAGACCTACCTATAACTGAACTGTTCTGCTTGCTTCATTTTCATGAACAAGGGACCAAACATTCCTTAGGTCATCAGAGCAACCTGTACTTGAGGATGGCCAACAGCCACATCATTCCCAGAGGAAATCTCTTTCCATCAACATCACGTTGGTGAAGAGATGTGATGGTGTGTTTTAGCCTAGGCAGGTGCCACATTTCTGGCTGTCAGATGAGGTCCTCCCAGTTCTTCTGACCTTTTCCTGGCTGTTTAATCCTACCGTGTACTCCTGTTCCTTCTTCAGGAGTCAGTTTTGAGATTATTTTAAATGTGTTCTTCCATTAAAATAAAATATTATGTTATACCACTCAATTTTGGACATATACCCAAAGGATACTATATCTCACTACAAAGATGTTTATTTGCTCATCCATACTCATTGCTTCACAACAGACAGTAAATGGAAACAGGCCAGATGTCCATCAGTTGATTAACGGATAGTGAAAAATGTGATCCATTTACACAAGACATATTTTTCAGCTGTTCAGAAAAATGAAACTCACAGGTAAATAACTGGAGCCAGAATCACTCATTCTGACCCAGAAAGACAAACAACATGGTTTCTCATTTCTGGATGTTAACTTGGAATACTCAAATACATGTGTCGCATTTGGAATACTTACAGAGGTCAGCAAAGCTGTGAGAGAACATGCAGTGGACAGATTCAGGGAGGGGGAAAAACACACCAGAGAATAAAGAGGAATAATTAAACAGAAATTGGGGTGGAAGAGAGCACCAATCAGACGAGGGAACGTGGAAAGGACAACTAACATCAAAGGCCTTTTGAAAAAGCAGTATGGAAGCTAATTACTCCAGAAGCTTCCTAAAATATGTGCATATACATACATACAAGACTTTTAATGAAGCTATCCTATTAGAATGGTGGACAACATTCCAACGAGATGCCTGCCACACAGTAGTAAATAAGAAAAAAAAAACAGCATCTGGAATGGATTGTCTCCTTTTGAATTATTGCTCTCCACTGGTCCACATGCAAAGAACAAGAGACTAGGGGGTGTTCAGCCTTAAATAGGACATTCATATCCTATCCCTCCCTCGGGGCTCAGGGAACTTCACAGAAGCGGAGACAGAAGGCTTGGAAGAGCCAGGGGTGGAGGATGAATTTAATAATACGGTGTTTTCCGGACATAATGAGGCAGTTGAACCTATGAATTCAGGGTGATTGTGAGAGCATACACAAGACTTGTGTAAGCCCAAACCTGAGAAAAGTCCCGAGACAGAGTGGGAGACGTGGGCACAAAATCTCAACCTTACCTGAGGGGCTATTGACATGTGATGGCTGCAGGGGGAGAGAAACTCAGCGTTCTTTAATGATACAACCCCCTAGTAGGTCTAGCACACTCCTGGAGAGGTCTACTTCCAAAAGGAATTAACACAAACTGGACTCAAAAGGCAAAGGCAGAAGAAACTCATAGTGGGTTGGGTAGGGAGGTGAAGAGGGTAGATTTGGGAGGAGCCAGGGGGTGAACGTGTTCAAATTATACTGTGAGATCCTAAAGGAATTAACAAAACAATGTTTTAGAAACGAATGTTAGGAAAGTATGAAACTACTGTAGTTCTTTATTTTCAAAAATAAATCATTTATTCCTACAAGTAAGAATAATTAAAAGGTCATTTAGCCGCTAGAGATGGTTCAGTGGTTAAAAGTGCTTCCTGTTCTTCCAGAAGACCTTTGTCTGGTTCCCAGAACTCACAACGTAACTCTAGCTCCAGGGGAGCTGACACCCTTATCTGGCCTCCTCTGGAATTCACATGACATTCATCCACACAGATAGGTGCACACATGCATGCAAATAAAATTTATAAGAAGTGTAGCTCTTCACAGTTGATGGCTTCTGGCGAGGTTCTGGTGAGTTCTGGAAGGACTCAGCTATCTTTAAGTGGCTGGCCACTGAGAGTTTGACTATGTTCCAGTGAGTATATGGACAAAACACACTGGGCTTTGTGTATTTTTTTTCTTTTTGTAGGGAGGGCATAAGAGTGGGAGAGTGGACCCAGGAGAAAGGAAAAGCAAGTGTGATCAAGGTGCATTGTATGAAATTCCCAAATAATTAATAAAAATATTATGTTGGGAAAAAAATAAAATAAATCGTTGTTAGGGCCATTTAACCCACATTCAGTCAGCCCTACATCTACCATCTTCAGAGAAAACTATAGCAAATCCTTCATCATACTTGGCCAGATGGAATTCTAAATCTCATAAGAAACAAATTCTGTAATCCACTAGTCACTGTCAGGAAGTTCTCCTTTATGTATAAACCACAATGCTCAGGCTACAGATTAAACCCATTTCCTGTAGTTCTATTCCCGGCAGAGCAGAAAAACAGATGGACACAATCCGTCAAGTAGTTGAAAACAGTAATTAGGTCACTTCTCTTCCTCCGGCATAAAATGGGGGTGGGGGTGGGGGACTGTGGGTATTTTTGTATGTGCTGTACTTTATATTTTCTAAGCATACCTAATTCCACTTGAAGAAGTATATGAACCATTTCAGGAATGTGGAAAAGTCAGCTAAAGGCTGAGTTGTTGGCTCCTGCGTGTGTCGAATCCTTCCTGGGCTGCCCGTCTGTTAACAATCTTAGTATCGATGCAGAAGAACATGAGATGAGAAGAATGGAGTTTGATACCGCGGTGATGCCACAGGCAAGGAGTACATTGCAACCATGAGAAAAATGAGGTATAGTCTCTACCAAGGAAGCAAAGCCCCAGAGGATCCACATGGGCCGTGAAGAAACCAGAGGCGGACACTAGGAAACTGAAATTTCTATCCCAAGTAATGAGTTCCTTGAGAACAGGTATAAACTAGAATGCACATTGGAGTAAAACTAGAACTAAGTGTAGATGAAGCAAAACATTTAGACTTAGGCCACATGCAGCAAGTGCCAGGAACCTTGAGGAGCAGAGAGGGACCCCTTTTATTCTGGCCCAGAGTAAGAGGAGAGGCCAGTGGCAAGCAGCTAATATATGTATAGTTCACATATATGGTTCACTGCCATGGTAGGGCTGAATTTATCAAACCTCTCCTTAAAAACTTCAAACACACTTATACAAACTTGGCAGACCCATAAACTTTAAATTTTTCCAATCATTTCTAGATGTGGAGTACCCACATACACTATGTACTGTGTGTTCTGGGTACTACAAATTATAAAAGTGGACAAACAGGGCTGGAGAGATGGTTCAGTGATTAGCAGAGTGTATTGCTCTTCCAGAGGATCTGATTCAACTCCCACCACCCAAGTCAGCCAGCACACATCACCTGTAACTTGAGGCCCAGAGGTATCCCACACTTCCGACCTCTGCAGGCACCTGCATGCATGTGCACATGCCTACACACACACACACACACACACACACACACACACACACTTAAAAGTAATAAAAATGTAAGATTTAAAAGAATATAGAAAAAAATTGAAAAGAGGCAAACAGAAAAGAAAAAACCCCGCCTTCCATAGCCGGCATTCTGCACAAACAAACAACAAACAAGATACTAAATACCCATACAGCATGATAATAAATGCCTTCGTGGAAAAAAAAACACAAAGTATAATATTTTAAACACACATAAAAGTGCTTATAGCACGTACACTGAAATTAAGCAATGAAGAAAACGTCGGCATGGCCCTTGTGCAAGAATGCAGCACAAATGTGTGATGTGTTCCCTAATAGGAAAGAAGTTAATGTAGGCCAAGTCCTGTACTGCTTAAGTCACAAACACAACGTTCCTCAGACTCTCATGGTGGCGGTGACCTGAATGAGGAAAGAGTAGGGAAGATGGAGGCCCTCAAATCCCGGAACACAGCAGGCATTCACAACTCCCCTCACAATCTAATTTCTCTGTCTACCCAGTCAGACTGGATGAGATCACAATAATGTATTATATGGCAAAATATAGCTTTGAAACCATTAAATATTATGCAAACAAAGCTGCAGTCCCTCTTATCGCTGAGCCATTACTCATTTCGATGAAGCATCATTAACTAAAATGTCTCTGGTCCCTGGATGCTAGATTGTATCTTTGCCCTTTCCGGTTCAATATTTTTATCAACAGCCTAGATGAAGGCTCAGAAATCATGGTTATCAAATTTAAAAATAACAGCGAATTGAAAGGCAGAGCTAATATGCTATATGATGGGATTAAGATTCAAAGTGATTCTGACAAGGCAGAACACACACCCATAAAATGAAATTAACAGACACGTTATGATTAAAAACATGAACAAGTGAAGACACAAATCCTCTCCATGAGGCCAAGCTGGGAGAGACCAGGTGTGGGAGAGTCCCAATGAGAGGGTAGATTAGAGGCTTTAGCTGATCTCTGGTTGAACATCCGTCAACATTTTGATACAGATGGAGAAAAAGAAATTGTCAGACTGTACATCAAGTTCAGAATATCTATCAGTAGAGAAATATTCATCCATGAATGCCCAGCTTAAGAGCAGCATTCAACTTTTTCTTTCAAAGAACACTGACACCTAAGAAATGCATTCCTCATATTATGCAAGGAACCACTTGCTGTGGGAAAGAGAGAGCTTACGGAAAACTAACATGTGATTTCAAACATTGTGAACAGCTTTTGCTGCTAAGAAATCTCTATCACTTTTAAACTTATTTACTATGTGACCTCGGAAAAGATCTTTGACCTTTTAAGCTTCAATTTTTGTCACTAAAGTAGAACTAATAATATCAGCTCTTCAGGGTTCTCCTATGGATTAACAATGTTGAACACAAGGCACAGAGTGAATCACTCAGAACATGAGCCACACTCAGGGCGTGGGTGTGCTTTTATTCACTTTCTTTATAAGCTAGACGAGGGAGAGTAGATGAAGCAGGATGCCTGCAGAGCCCTGCCAACAAACAAAGGCAAACTTCTGAAATGGAGCACTCCTTCCCCTGAATCTCCTGCCTCAGACTATTCCAATTTCTAAACTGGATCAAAGTTGAACTCGAGAAATTCTATCTTGTTTCCTGTTAATGGTTTTTTATTCCTATTACAATGCTAAGATTTGTGACAGGGATTTCAGACATTGGTAAAATAAAAGTTTTGTTTTGAAACTATGATTATTTGTGATTTCCCTGTGCCCACATTTAGAGAGAGCTCTATATTATCTTCTTTTCTCAAATGAAGAAATTGCAGCAGAAAGTAAAAGGTTGCATAGCCCATTAATGGCAAGGAATGATTTTGATTTCAGCGCTCACAGGACAGACTGTGGCTCACCATAAAGGCTGCCTTTCTGGTTAAAACAACAGAAGGATTTTTTTTTTTTAGTAAGCTCCAAAATGTTTAACAAGAATATTTAACTATTAAAATAAACTTAAAACCATGAGTTACTACTCGAAAGTGAATTTTAAAATATGGTCTGCATTATTTGGAATTAACATGTTCCACAAAAGAAATACATTTTAAATGTATTTCAAAGAAGTTTTAGTTGTTGTTTTACATGGCTGGTATCCTCAGGATGTACTAACAAATTGATGGCGTCAAAGGAAACAGACAGGGAGAGCATCTGAGGGACTCCCCAAAGAGTCAGTGTTAGATTACAAGGCCTGGGCTTTGTAACAGTGTCCTTGTTTTCTTCCTTGCCTCACATTGTTTAGGATGGGTGGAGGTGCCAGATGAAAGACCAGTTATGTAAGATGGTGTTGCATACTCTAAGGAAATTTCGGTGCCTATCAGATAACGAACAAACAAGTGTGGGAACCAGTGATTGGAAGTCAGCAGGAAAAACTAGCTGAGCCGTGGGACTGTTGAAGAGGCAGGTCCCTGAGAAGGAGGAGAGGGGGTTGACAGGAGCAAGTGATGAAGTGTAAAACAGAACTGGTTTCAGAGGTGGAAATGTTATGACACTTTAAAGCCTGGATTGTTATTTCTGTTTATTTGGGTAAAGCTTGCTTTCTGGTGGTTCTAATTGGTTGAAGTTCCTGTTCCCATGTCTGTGTGTGTTTAAACTCCCAATGCAGATGTGTTTAAGCTCTCAAATGCTAATCGCATGTCCTAGTACTCCTTTTTCTAAAATTTAAATAGTTCTATATATGATTTTGTGACGATGTTTTCCCTTTCCATGGAAAGCTGTATCTTGGGACTTACTTGGAAATTTACTTTTGAAACTTAAGATAATGATCTACAAATATTTTCCTGAAAAGGCGTTTCACATAAGTAAGTAGATTTTATATGGGTATGCTCTAATGTGATGGGTATTTGTTCTATCACTTAATCTTTCTGCTTATCTTACCAAACATTTGACTAGAAACCTGATTACTGAACTGAACCTAAACAGTAGAAATAACGAAGCTTCTCAGGTAAGAGGGCATAACCTTATAATCACTTTATCGATGTGTAAGAATCTTCTCTATAACTATTAATTCTGTAAAAAGCTTTGATACTCATTTCAGTTGATCGGGCTGCTAAGAGGCAAGCCTACACAGAGTTTAATGAGGAAAGAAATCACATTATACAACAGGGGACTGTCCAGGAGGCAGGAACCAGAAGAAACAAACGCCACCTCTGACGGAAAGTCACAGAAGACATAATGACAGGAATTTACCTCGAAGGTGGAGGAGAGCTGGGGGGATGTCTTCCCGATAAGGAAGTCCATGAGCCAATTCACCTTTCCTTTCTCCAATCCCTTCCCCCAAGATCCTATTTCTCATCACTTTTCTGAAACGATCTTTAAAACTATTACGAATGACTTCCCATCACCCAGTCCAACTGCAATAACTTTGATGTAATCATACCATAATAAACATATAGGTTTCAGACAGCACGCACCCACTGTCTTACAGCCCTGCAAATGAGAAATCTAATGCCATGAGGTTCTTGAGAACTTTACCAGAAATACTGGAAGTTTGGATGAGAAGAGTCAGGAAGCAAGAGACTACAGGCGACTTGGCAGACATGTTGATTTTAGTCTGGTGAATTCTGGGTTCCAGAATTGTAATGTACAACTGCAATGTCGCTTGTTCTTAAGTTTGTGCTTGTTAAAAACATCGATAGGAAGTGGATGCACGTGCTGTGGTGGATAATTCTTGATTATTAACTATGATATCTCAAATCACCTAGAAGCAATAACCTAGACACACACCTTAGCGAGCAGTTGTAAGGGAGTATCTTGAATAAATTAAAAGTAGGAAGACCCACGGTTAAAATAGGCAGCACCATTCCCTAGGCTGCAGAAAATGAAGAAAGCCGAGAACCAGCAATCATTACTCACAGCCTCCTAACTGTAGAAACAATGTAACCAGTTCGTGCCACTGGAAATTTCCCACCAGAAAGGACTACACCCCCCCCATCTGTGAACCAAAACAAACCCTCTCTCCCTCAATTTGGCTCTGCCAGCATATTTTATGGGGGCAACAGACAGATAACTAAGACAAAGGGAGGGTTGAAAAACAATCACAACCCAGACTAAGTATAATGTGATGTTCTGGATTTAATGCTGAAGTGGGGAAATGATGTTAGTGCAAAGCCTGCTGAAATCCCAAATGTATCTAAAGATTAGTTACTGTCCTGTTCTAATACTGATCCCAGCCAGGCAGTGGTGGCACATGCCTTTAATCCCAATACTCAGGAGGCAGAGCCAAGCAGATCTCTGTGAGTTCAAGGCCAACCTGGGCTACAGAGTGAGTTCCAGGAAAGACACAAAGCTACATATATACAAACCCTGTCTATAGATAGATAGATAGATAGATAGATAGATAGATAGATGATAGATAGATAAATACTGATTCCCTTAAGCATCCCATGACTATGTAAGAAGCTAATGTGAGGAAGAACTGAGTAATGAGTGCTCAAAACTTTCTATCCTTTATGACTTTTTATGACTTTTCTATAATATTTTATTTCATTATAAAATAAACAGTTGACTCAAAACAGTTCAGCTGGAAATGAAAACAGTGTTTCAGTGACAAACTCATACAGGTACTAAACAACGATGGTGGTGGTGTAGCTGTATGGTAATTTTAAAGTGTTAATTTTTAATGCCTTCCAGAGTAGTTCATTTGACCTTTTTCTTGAAACCTTTAAAAGAAGTCCTAGTAAAATACTAATCGATATATTTATTGTGCATGTGGCTAACAAGTTGTGTGACAAATGTTCCTGTCTTCCTTCCTTCCTTCTCTCCCCACCCAACACCCTCTTTACCTTTATTTTCCTTTCATTTCTTCCTCCAAGTAGTTTTATCCAGTGAAATTAATAGTGAGGTTGATACAATAAGTTGCATAAATGTACTTAGAAACTCAAAGTATTCAGGAAGCTTCTAAGAAAATCTACACATTAAAAGAAGCAAGCACTCATATTGAAACACCTAACATATTTCTGAGGTTATGAATAAATTTCTCCCCAAACTTGCTGCTTCTGTTACTGTTTTCATAAATAGTAAATTACATATTATATTTTATCCTGCTCTAAAATTGGAATAGGATAGATAGCTTGAGACAAAATTTTATTAAAAAAGAATAATGATTCATTTGAATTTCTTTCAATTTGTTGTTGATGTGTTGAAACAGGGTATTTCAGGTTGGCTGTGACCTCACAATGCAGTTCAGGTTGGCCTTGGAGTCACTATTCTTCTGTCTCTGTCTTTGAATTTCTTGAGCTCAAAATACAGGCATTTATTAACCATAACTTATCTCCTGGTAAATATGAAATAGTAGGAATTTATTAATAATGACAATGCATTTCCACTCTAAAAACCAGAGTGGGATGACCTCCACCAAAGTAATTTAATCTTCACAACTTAATGACTGGAAAAGTTGTGACTAGCACGGAAAATGTCATCATTATCCCCATGCAAGAGATAAGGAAACAGGATTTGACTGCACAGGTGAGAAATAAAAAAGCTGAGTCTGGAGCATAGCTCAGGCTTTGCCCTCTCCCCAGCCCTCCACTTTTCTCCCCGTGGCCCCACTTCACCTTATTCAACCTGAGTCACTCCATTGCATTTGCACCTTTCTGTTGTCTGCCACCCTGACTACACACACACACACACACACACACACACACACACACACACACGTAAGCTTCACTGTAAACTTCACATGATGTACAATGGAAACATGCAGGTCTTTTTTAAAATATAATCTCATGTCATCTGAAACTTTCGAAAATAACCTGGGGAAACATGGCTCTTCTTTTCAAATGTAAGTACATAAGACTCTCTTGTTCTACTCAAAAGAACACTGGGGTCATTAAGCTATGGCTTACTCCCAGTAAAATATATTCCAGATCACAAAAGACACATTTATAACAGATGAAAAGAAACAATCTGTTTGTCTTTAATTTTGGGTCCTAAATAGAAAGAGACCTTCCCAGAGCATTGAATCCCATTCTTATTTCAGCAAGATCTTTCTGTAAGTTATAAGGAAGGGAAAGGGACCATTTCTCTTATAAGAATGAGAAGCATTTTATCCATGGATGACTGTAGAACCTCATTTTATTCTCTTATTCAATTTAAATTTCTGCAACAAAATACTATGACTGGGTGTCCCACACAGCAGACATTTATCTCTCACAGTTCTAGAGAATGAGGGGCCAAGGTGATGTAAGATTTGATCCTGAGGAGAGTCTGGGCCCTGGGTTGTAGTCAGATGCCTTCTTGAAGCAAAGAAGGAAGATTTCTGTCTGCATCAGAGCACTAAATATATCTTTAAAAATTAGCACACTTAGGGTCTCACCTAAATCTAATCACTGCCTTTAAGTCCCAAACCCATCCCACTAAGAATTAGATTTCACTATTTGAATTTTAGGTGAACACAAATTTTCAGCCAGTAATGCTTTCCTAAAACATTACATTTGATACCTGTTTAATTATTCTGTGTCTAGCTGTGTCTAAAAATCTTAATCACCTGATGGGCCAAGTATGGGCAAGGAATGTTTCAAGGACATGATTATGGAGAATAAAGTGTATCAAAAGTGAAAGGACATCCACATACATCATCACACATATGCACGCATGCAAATTTGAAATCTTGGATCTTCATATGAGACAAGATAAGCAGAGCTTGTCTTTCTGCAGCTGAGATGTGTTGCTTAGCAGAGTAATTTTCAGGTCTTAAGGGGGAGCTGGGGAAGGCAAAGCAGAGGAGGGTACTAGGAAACATGTTACAGGAAGGCAGAAAGGGCCACTTGAGGGAGGCAGAGAACATGCAGGAAGGGGACAGAGGTGTGCCAGTGTGGAGGAAGGGAGGAAGGGAGGGAGGGAGGGAGGCAGGGAGGGAGGGAGGGAGGCAGGGAGGGAGGGAGGGAGGGAGGGAGGGAGGTCTCCAAAAACATTTAATATATGAATGTGTCATAGAGTTACAGAAACACATTATTTTGTATGGTGTTTTTTTAACTAATAAAAGGAAGTGTAGAAGAAGCTGACAATGTAGCTCAGTGGTAGATGATTATCCAGGAAGCTTAAAGTCCTGAGTTTGATCCTTAGAACAGAAAGAAAGAGAGAGACACAGTGGTGGAGGGGGGAAAAGGAGGGAGGGAAGGAAGGGGGAAGAGTGAGAGAAGAGGGAGGGAAAGTTATTTTGAAAGATGTATATGGGGAGCAAGGCGGGAGCCTGGTTTAGCCTAAAGCAGCATCAGGCCCATGGCGATGCTGCTGTCAACCAGAGGAAAGACACGGACCATTGCTGTGGACCAGACTTCTACTCACATTCATTTAGCATTTACTGGTAGAAAAACCACATCATTGCTGTGTTCTAGAAGCTTCACAAAGAGACCATTTCAGAGCAGGGCATGATGCACACCTGTATGTAGTAGGAATCTTAACAGGTCTTATTAATAAAATCAAACCTGAGCCAGGTATTGGGGTGAAATGCTGGATGGTCAGAGAGACAGACCAAGCCACAGCTAACCTCACCTGGCCAACTTCTCAGCTGGTCTTGTTTCCTCAGACTAGAAGCCTCTGTATCTTCATCCTAATGGGTCTCAGCTGAATTGCTGCTCGAAATCCTGAAAGCTTAACCAGCCAAATGCTTAACCAGCCAAATGCTTCCCCAGGCCAAAAGCTTCTAGTTTCTGGTCCTCACGCCTTATATACCTTCCTGCTTTCTACCACCACTCCCTGGGATTAAAGGCTCGCTTTCTGGGATTAAAGGCGAGTGTCATCAAATGCCTGGCTGTTTCCAATGTAGCCTTGAACTCACAGAGATCCAGAGGGATTTCTGTCTCTGGAATGCTAGGATTAAAGGCGTGTGCTACCACTGCCTATCCTCATGTTTAATATTGTGGCTGTCCTGTTCTCTGACCCCAGATAAGTTTATTAGCATACACAATTTTTGGGGGACACAATACCACCACACCTGTAATGTCAGCACTAAGGACACTGAGGCAGAAGGATGGAGAGTTTTACACTAGTCTGGGCTACAGAACAAGACCCTGTCTCAAAAAGAAAAGACAAGAGTGAGCTTATTTATACAACACTATGAAAAAAGGAAGAAAGTACAAAAAGAGGAGGAGGGACCCAACATTAGCTTGCACACATTAAGTGTACACATTCCAGAAGGCATCATATGCTGTTTTGTTTAATTCTTGCAAAAGAATCATCTTAAAAAATACTATAGAAGTCACACATTATATATGAAATAATAGATGCTCTAAAGGGGTACTTTACCCAAGATCACACAGAGATGCCTGAAATGGGTCTTCTGTTTATTCAACCAGTGCTCTTTCCAGTGTAGTACAAGGAGGAATTAGTGAGGCGTGCTCTGAGGTTCACAAGAAACACTCCAGAATTTGGTACCACAGAACATGACATTAAAAACCCAGCATAGTGTGGTTTACATCCCTGACATTTCTTATCAGTCTTCTTAACGTGTTTGGGTTGAAAATAGTTGGTTATAAGCCTGTGACAGATTGTTAAGTGAAAAATGTTGCCAAGAAAATTAGAACAGACACAAAGATATTGTAGTAAAAAAAAATAAATAAAAGGGGAAATCTAAATGCTCAAAAATATAAGTAAAATTAAACTAAACAGAGATTCAGGAATTAAACTAATGACTCATACTAACAAGGTTAAACCATAATGTGAAATACAAGAAACAAGTTATAAGGCTACATAGAGTGTAATTGCATCTGTATTCAAATGCATAGAAACAAATCTATACAAAAACTAAAACCGTGAAAGTGCTAGATTAAAGAGATCGCTGCTCTCTGTCCCCCCAGATCCAATCCCCTAGTCTCATGTCCAGGTCTGCATCAGAACACCTGGCAACCTTCCCAGCCACTCTACTCCCATCTCCTTGCCTCCCACAGAACTTCTTCCCCTTCTAACCTCCCCCTGGCAACCTTCCCAGCCGCCCTACTCCCATCTCCTTGCCTCCCACAGAACTTCTTCCCCTTCTAACCTCCCCCTGACGACCTTCCCAGCCGCTCTACTCCCATCTCCTTGCTCCCACAGACCTTCTTCCCCTTCTAACCCCCCCCAACTAGTTGCTTTGTCCCAACCCACAGCCCCAGCAGGCACATCCTGCTACCCCATGGACACACCTGCCAGAAAACCAGGTAGGCTATCTGCAGATCTTCTCTTCTCCTTCTGTTCCCCCAGATCCAATCCCAGTCTCATCCCCAGCTCTGCAGCAGAACATCTGCCACAGTCTCCCTTTCCACTCTGATCCATCCCAACGGAACAGGAAGATCTCCAACTTTCCTTCCCCCAGTTCATCCCATAATGCCAACCTCCAACACCAGCAGACATAACTTGGAAACACACCAAGCTGAGCAGGTCAGGGAAACGGGTCCACAGAAAATTTCCTACCAGGCAGCATACAGCCATCCCTCTCTCTTGAAGTCCAGGGAGGGGGCAGGAACCAAGGAACAAAACACTGACCCAACAGAGACAAAAACAGATATCACTACCCAGACCTGTAATCATCCCAATCCCAGATGTCTAGACTTTAGTATAAAAATGCAATCATTAACAGCCAGAAGAATGTCTCCACTGAAGCTCAGCAACTGAGTTTCCACAGCAGGCACTGAGTATTCCAACATAGCTGAAGCCCAGGAAAAGGCCTAAAAACAGTCTGTATGGAGATGACAGAGGGTCATATAGACGAAATTAATAAATCCCTTAAGTAATCCAGGAGAACACTAAGAAAAACAGTTCAAGGAAATGAATGAAAACCATTCAAGACAAGAACATGGAGGCAGAATCAGGCAAGAAAACACACGGACGAGGGAACGCTTGAAATGAAAAACTGGGGAATTCAAACAGAAACTAGAAAGGCAAGCTTCACCAACAGAATACAAGAGATGTAAGAATATTACAGAAAAAAAAATGGATATCTCACTATCGTGTATAAGTACAAAGAAAATACTACATCTAAAAAACTCCTCATATGAAATGTCCAGGAAATCTGGGACACTATGAAAATACCAAATCTAAAAATAATGGGAATAGAGGAAGTAGAATAATCTCAGCTCAAAGGTCAGCTCAGAAAATATTTTCAACAAAAATCATAGAAGAAAATTTTCCAAACATAAACAAGGAGATGCCTATAAAGATGATGAAGCATAAAGAACACCAAATAGATTGGAACAGAACAGATAGATCCCTCACCACATAATAATCAAAACACTAAACATATAGAACAAGAAATACTAAAAGTTGCAAGGGGAAAAGACAAAGTAACATACAGTGGTAGACCTATTAGAATTATACCTGACTTCTCAATGGTGACTCTAAAAGCCAGAAGGTCCCAGACAGATGTGCTACAGACTCTAAGAGATCACAGATGCCAGCTCAGACTATACCCAGCAAAACTCTCCATCACCATAGATGAAGAAATTAAGATATTCCATTATAAAATCTAAGTCAAGCAATATTAATATACAAATCTAGCCATACAGAGGGTGTGAGAAAGAAAATTCCAACCTAAGGAGGTTAACTAAAAACACAGAGAATAAATCCTCTCAGACCACCAAAATCAAAGGAAGAGAAACACACACATGCAACACACACTCACACTTACACACACACACACACACACACACTCCATCACCACCACCACCAACAACAAAACAACAGGAATCAACAATCATTGGTCATTGATATGTTTAAATATCAGTGGTCTTAATGCTCCAATAAACACACAAACTAGCAGAATGGATGTGAAAGTGGGATCCATCCTGCTGCTGCATCCAAGAAATGCACCTTAGCATCCAAGATAGACATTACCTCAGAGTAAAGGGTTGGAAAAAGATATTCCAAACAAAATGGACCTAATAAGCAAACTTGTGTAGCCATTTTAATATCTGACAAAATAGACTTCAACTCAAAATTAATCAAAAGAAATACAGAAGGACACTGCATACTAATCAAAGGGGAAAATCCATGAAGAGGACATTTCAGTTCTTAACATCTATGCCCCAAACACAAGGGCACTCATTTTTATAAAAAGAAATGCCACTACAGCTTAAATCATATATTGACCCTCATAGACTGAGAGTGGGAGACTTCACTACCCCACGCTCACCAATAGACTGGTCATTTAGACAAAAACTAAGCAGCGAAATGCTATAGCAAACAGATGTTGTAAGCCAAATGGATCTAACATATTTACAGAACATTTCAGTCAAACACAAAAGACTATACCTTCTTCTCAGCACCTCATGGAAGTGTCTCCAAAGCCAGCCACATGCTCGAACAAAAAGCAAATTTCAACAGAAATAAGATTGAAATAACCCCCTGCACCCTATCAGACCACCACAGAATAAAGCTGGATAACAAGAGAAACAACAGAAATCTCATAAACTCATGGAAATTTAACAAGTCTCAACTGAAAACTGGATCGAGACAGGAATAGAGAAAGAAAGAAGAAAAGATTTTCTAAAAATTCAATGAAAATGAATACACAACATACCCAAACTTATGGGACACAATGAAAGCAGTTCTAAGAGGAAAGTTCATAGCACTAAGTGTCTTCTACTTAGAAAAAGTGGAGAGATCATACTAGCAACTTCAACAGTTCACCTAAAAGCTGTAGAAAGAAAAGAAGAATCACACCCAAGAGAAGTAGATGGCAAGAAATAATCAAACTGAGGCTGAAATCAATAAAATTGAAACAAAGAGGACAGTACAAAGAATCAATGAAACAAAGAGTTGATTCTTTGAGAAAATCAATAATATCAAAAAAACCTTTATGCAAATTAACTAAGGTAGAGAGAAAATATTCAAATTAACAAAATCAGAAATGAAGAGGCAGAAATAACACAAGACACCCAGGAAACCCAGAGAATTATAAGGATATGATTTAAAAACTTGTACTCCACCAAAATGGAAAATCTGAAAGAAGTGGATAATTTCCCTATAGATACCAAGTATCCAAGTTAATTAAGATCAAATAAGCAATTTAAACAGACCTATAGTCCCTAGTGAAATACAAGCAGTCATTAAATAGAAGCAGACAGATAGTTTTAGCTTAGAATTCTATCAGATTTCCAGAGAAGAATTAATGTCAATACTCCTCAAATTATTCCACAAAATAGAAACAGAAGGAATATCGCCAAATTCATTCTATGAGGGCCGTAGTTACCCTGATACCCAAACCACACAAAAACCCCCAAAAGAAAGAAAATCACAGAACAATTTCCCTTATAAACATGGATGCAAACATTCTCAATAACATACTTGCAAAACAAATCCAAGAACACATCAAAAAGATCAACCACAATGATCAAGTAGGCTTTATCCCAGAGTGTAGCTAGAGTTTTCCTACCGGGCCCACAGTCAGGACAAATCTCTTTCACCCGCCAGTCCCACAGCCGCTCAGACCCAACCAAGGAAACACAGAGACTTATATTGTTTACAAACTGTATGGCCGTGGCAGGCTTCTTGCTAATTGTCCTTATATCTTAAATTAATCCATTTCTATAAATCTATACCTTGCCACATGGCTTGTGGCTTACCGGCGTCTTCACACGCTGTTTGTCATGGTGGCAGCTGGCAGTGTCTCCTCAGCCTTCCACTTCCCAGAATTCTCTCCTCCTTGTCCCGCCTATACATCTTCCTGCCTGACCACTGGCCAATCAGTGCTTTATTAACATGTTTGACATACAGACCATCCCACAGCACCAGAGATGCAGGAATGGTTCAATATATGAAAAACAATAAATGTAATACACTCTATAAAGAACTGAAAGAAAAAGACACATGATAATTTCATTAGATGTGAAAAGGTCTTTGACAAAATCCATCCCTCTTTGATAATAAGATTCCTGGAGAGGTTAGTGATATAAGGGACACACCTAAACATAATAAAGGCAACTTACAGACAGCCTATAACCAACATCAAATAAAATGGAGAAAAACTCAAAGCAATTCCACAAAATATGAGGAACAGGACAAGGTTGTTTACTCTCTCCATATCTATTCAATATAGTACTTAAAATTTTAGTTAGAACAATAAGATAACTGAAGGAGATCAAGGAGATACGAATTGGAAAGGGAGAAATCAAAGAATCTTTATTTGCAGATGATATGATAGTATACATAAGTGACCCTAAGAATATTCCACTGGAAAACTCTTACAGCTGATAAACACTTTCAGCGAGGTAGCTAAATACAAAATTAAATCCAAAAATCAGGAGCCTTCCTATATACAGATGACAGACTGAAAGAGAAATCAGGGAAACAACACAATTCACAACAGCCACAAATAATACAAAATATCTTGGGGTAACTTTAACCAAACTACTGAAAGACCTGTATGACAAGAACTTCAATCTTTGAAGAAAGAAATTGAAGAAGATATCAAAAAATGGAAAGATCTCCCATGCTCATGGATCAGTAGGATTAACATGACCATCTTACCAATAGCAATCTACAGATTCAATGGAATCCCTATCAAAATGCCCAACACAATTCTTCACAGACCTTGAAAAGACAATTCTCAATTTCATATGGAAATACACACACACACACAAAAAAAAAAAAAAAAAAAAACCCAGGAGAGCTTTTTAAAAAATCCTGAACAAACACAGGACGGCATGAGATCTCACTATTCCTGATCTCAAGTTATACTACAAAGCTACAGTAATAAAAGCAGCATGACACTGGCATAAAAACAGACACATAGATCAACGGAGTTAAAGTGAAGACTGAGTCACAAACACACATACTTAGGACACCCGATTTTTTATAAAGAAGACCGAAATACACACTGGAAAAAAAGTCAGCATCTTTAACTAATGGTTTCCGACATCATCTTCAATTTCTTTCTTCGGGGACTTAAAGTTCTTGTCATACAGGTCCTCTGCTTGCTTAGTTAGAGTTACCCCAAGGTATTTTATATCATTTGTGGCTATTGTAAAGGATGATGTTTCTCTGATTTCTTTCTCAGCCCGTTTGTCATTTGAATATACGAGGGCTACTGATTTTTGAGTTAATCTTGTATCTTGCCACATTACTGAAGGTGTTTATAAGCTGTATGAGTTCCTTGGTCAAATTTTTGGGGTCGCATATGTATACTATCATGTCATCTCCAAATAGTGAAAGCTTAACTTCTTCCTTTCCAATTTGTATCCCCTTAATCTCCTTATGTTGTCTGTTACATATTTTTCAAAAATTTTAAAAGTGAATCAACTCTATTTTTGTTAAAAGGTAACCTCCATGTGGAGAATGATTCCCTTATTTTGCTATTGTTCGTGTTTTCTTTAATATACTTAAATTGGTTTCCATAGCTTCTGAAGGGATTGGCGGGTTTCGGTAAGCACTAAACTCAGATGTTTTCATCAGCCCCTACCCAGAGCACTCTCCATCTGCTGTAGCAGCCTCAGATATCAGTAGATGTCCATCCCTTTCTTTAAGGAACATTCTTTAGAGATAGATATACTAAAGGTCTCCTTCTTAGAAAGTACTTCCTCCATAAGTTCGCTAATGAGATATTTATTTCTGTTAATGAGTTCTTCTTTTAAAATGCAAATGCATCCAATATCCAAATGAGAAAAAAAATGAGCAGGAAACATACAGGGGGTCACAAATGACTAATAAACATTGAATGAAAGTTCAACCTCATTAATAAACAAAGGGATGATAATTAAAATGACACCAGTTTTCCTGTGAACTTGCAAAAAGTCTCATAGCTGTTCTCATCACCAACTGGGTTATAGGCAAGAGACGCATGCGCCTCTCATAGACTGCTGTTAGAACTGAAAATTTGGTATTAACTCTCCGACAGCCCCTTAACAAAATACTCTGCACCTTTTGACACAGGCATTTCATTTCTAGGAATCTAATTCGAAGGAAAAATAATCGCTGTATGTAAAATGGCTTACCTTAATTGATGTTTCACGCTGCGTTATCGCTCCCAGAGAATTTTAATAACCTAGGAATCCAGAGTAAAGGAAGGAGAACTCAATGTTTATCAATCCATTCAGTAAAATCCAGGTTACTCTTGACAATTAGCTTAGAGGCTGATTATTTGAGCAGTCGGTCCCCTGGAGGCTTAACTTGAGGAAGTGTATAGTCTGGCCCTATCTCTGAGGTAAACTTCTCTCTCTCTCTCTCTCTCTCTCTCTCTCTCTCTCTCTCTCTCTCTCTCTTCTTTTCCATGGAGATCAAGTCTCCTGTTCTTTGATTAACGTTACAAAATCAGCAAGATTCCCTTTTCCCCCTCAAGGGTCGAGTCCCCCCAAAAACATAAACACATGGGAAAAATTTCAGATTTTAATAGTATTTTAAAGATGTTTTGAGACAATTAAGTTTTAAACATTTATTTTTATTTTATGTGTAGAAGTGTTTTGCCTGCGTGTATGCATATGCACCATATATATTCCTAATGCCCACAGAGATCAGAAGAGGGCATCAGATACCCCAAAACTAGAGTTATGGATAGTGCGAGCTGAATTGAACTCAAGAAGAGCAAGGAATGATCTAAACCGCTAACCCCTCTCTCCAGACCCACCACAATTAAGTTTTGAAGCAAAGTAAAATTTCTTTTCAAAGGGGCACCCAGTTCAGACTGAACAAGTAGAATCAAATATCAGGATAACTAAGCATTAAGGAAGTGGATATACAAGCCTGTTGTGTAACATATAATCTCTTTAACTTGCAAGCAGCATACTGTCCACATTAGTGAAGTAAATCCATCATTTTTAAGAGTGCTTCACTAATTCATAAAATTTCGTGGAAATTTTGAAAGCACTGGATTAATGCATATGCATGTATACACATATTGGCTAACATATCTAGCATCCTTAGTAATTATCATAGCAAACACGGGAAAAGGCATTTAATTGGGCCCACTTAATATCAGGGTAAATTTTTATAAATGTTCCGAAAGAATTAATGGATGGGACTTTAGTGTGAAAATAAAGTTAAAACATTTTCAAGTGTTTCAATTTTTACATACTAGCAAAAATAAAACATAATATTTTTAAAAAGGAGTATATTCTAAACTTTTAATTTTATATGTAAATAATTAAATAGTAGTTTCATTTATAACAATGTAGTAATTCTTGCCATTTCCCCAAACAAACATATATGTCAACAAAATTGCTTGATAAGGCTTTTCACCGCCAGCTTAAGGTTTCCAACAGGATCATTCATACAAAAGAATTGCTTTCTTAAAAAAATTACCCAAAGGCTGATGCAATTTCCCAAAAGCGCTCCTCACTGTATGATACTAAAACCCGTCTCTCTGATGCCCTGGCTAGTCCTCATGACTGTCATGACTTACTTCAACTGTCAGCTTGTCTCTCTTCTGGGCCTCGCTCGCTGCTGGCTGTGCATGCGGTAGTTCTCAGATAGCCCCGCCAGACTGCAGAGCCGAGTACAGTATTTGCCACCTGCTGAAACTGATTCTAATTTTATTTGCAATACTCGAATGCATATTCCTCTCTAAAATCACCCAGAGAGATAATGACTAACAAACAGTATTTGGTAGAAAGCCAAATAATTCTGCTCATGGAAAAGACAGTTTTTATTTTTCCTGAGAACATTAAAGCCAGAGATAGAATACAAATACTAGAAAGCAAGAGTCTGTACAGGACCTGAGTGTGGTAGAACATCACACCCTAAGACCATGGGAGCCATGACCTGGGGAATAGATTCAGAACCCATATGAGGAAAGCATTTTTCCCACACTTAGCCCCCAGATACTTAGGGAGTTGAAGCAAATCTTGACAGTTACAGGCAAAAAGACACCTTGTCAAGGAATTTGACTACTCTTGTAGCTGCTTTAAGTACAGTAGGCACAAGGAATAGCGATTTAAGCAAAGAATAGGAGACTTCCTTGGGAACAAAGGAACTTTTAGAGGTCCTTTAGTGTGTATGTTTGAGAAATTTTTGCTATGAACTGATAAAGACTTTACTGACATATTGATTAAAGGGGCTGGAATGAGTGTCTCAATGGCTAAAGGCACTTCCTGCTCTTCTAGAGGACCTGACTCCGTCCCCAGCACCCTAATCAGACAGCTCATAATAACCTGTGACCCCAGTTCTAGGGGGATCTGACGCCCTCTTCTGTCCTCTGTGGGCACCGAACACACATGGGTGGGCAGTAAAAATAATTATTTTAGAATGTATTGATTAAGGAGAGAGAGAAAGCAGCTTACGAAGTGCAAAGAAAGATCTTTGACCAGTTTGAAATGTTGCCAATAGCCCTCAGAGTCACACACATGTATATATCATATTTATTTTCTTACAGGGCCTAAATATCAACACTAATTCATGCAATTAGTGTTTATTAAATGCTACTCTGCGCTACATCATTTTACACAATGAGACACAGTCAGTAAGATTGGCTTAATTTTAAAGTACTCCTTTCTAGTAGATGGACTTCCATTATTATCAGTCTTACTACATATCTCCACAAATCTAATCTCTCCTAAACATTTCTAGGCTTCTTATTAAGTTACTTCTGACTTGTATAACTTACTAAAAATTCATTAAAGAGTTCATTAATTTTTTGCCAATCTATAAACCTTATCACTTTAGTTTTTATTAGCTGAGATATAATTAACCAGGTCTGACTTTTTAATTTTAGGGACAAGTCATTTACCTAGACTATCAACAGTTTTATAATAATTACATTTTTTACTCCATCAGATTTCTCTCCAAATTATGTTCTGTAATTAAAATTCCACACTTAATATCTCATAGCCATAGTGACATTTACAGCTGTCTTCTGTTACTCCCAGTCTTTAATATATATACATATATATATATTCTATTTTGTCTATTTCAAAGAAATCAATAACAATAATATGCACAAAAATCACAGAATTTATTAGAAAAATACCAATAATGGAAAATTCTAATCTTCAATTCAACATTTATACTTTATGCATGTTGTCCCTCATATATACCAGTTTCATATTTACAGATTCAACATAAAATAAAAATATTTGCAAAAATAACATGTGTGTGTACTGAATACGTATAAATGTTTTTCATTGTCATTGAACAATTCAGTTCAACTACTTACATAGCATTTGCATTACAGCAGGTATAAATAATCTATAGCTATCTTAAGTCTATGAAACAATGTGTGTAGGTTATGCCATTTTACATAAAAGAAACTGACTTGAACATTCACAGATATGGCTTTCTACAGGGACCCTGAAACCAGTCACAATGGAAACAGAGGGGTGGGAGCCCATTTTCAGGTTCCTCGTGGCTTTACCCAGCAGGTCTGCATAGAGAGGATGATTGGACCACAGGCCTGAGTGCAGGTGTCTGAGATGGTCTGCACTTGGCTGTGCTGGAGCAGGGGGATCTTTTGCTCCACCCCTTGGCGTTTCTATAAATGCCTTAGGGCAGAGACAGTCAGGGCTCATTGGAATAGGTTCCAGGCCCTCTCAAGGCTGTCCTTTATTTTCTATCTGATTATCTCCTCCATCTAAATCCTTCTATCTAATAATTCCTGCTGCTCACACTCAAGAAAACTCTGGGGAACTGTGGGGTTGGTGAGTAAACGCCCCACACAGAGGGATGGGTTAATATCCACTAGTTATCCAATTTCATCATGTAGTAAAATCCAAATTAAATGTTAGTGACTCTTGGCAGACAGAAAATGAGCCACGTCATCTCTTGAATAGAGCTGATGGTAATTCTGTCCACAGCGGCAGAAGCATTCCTTGTGAGGTTTGGTTCCTAGGAAACAGTAAAGACAACAAATGTGTGACAACATCAGGGTGGTCTCTTATGTCTAGTTTAGAATCTCTATAACATGTTTTCCTACAAAGATCCAATACAAATTTCAAATAGATAAATCGTTAAATAATTATGTCAATGTAGGCATCACCTTATATTTTTCTTGATACTGGTTTTAAATTCTGGAAAGTTTAAAGGACAATTGTCCATTTTCTCTTTTTGTCTGCAAAGTCATAATCAGTATCTTCAGTCATTACATAAAATGTTGACTGTAATAACTATTTTTATTTTTGAAACAAAAGTCATTGAATGATAAGTCTTTTGGAGTTTGTCTAACACTGTGTCCTGTTGAGCCTTAAGTTCTTGCCTATGGCGCTAACTATTGGCTTGTGAGGCGGAACTCAAATTCAAGCAGAAAGTGGTGTTTACTCCCATTATGTTTGTGCCAATATTGCCCCAGGGAACATGTTTATCCAGAACAGTCATGATTGTAACTTTCGAGATACATCACTGGGAAAGATCAATGATTACACTTCTCCTCCAGTATCATGTATAACATCTTTTTATTTTAAGAAAATTTTTTGATTCATTTTACACACC
>CABHPH010161702.1:0-14666 GCA_902168325.1 Peromyscus nudipes | reverse complement strand
GTAGTGGGCTCCACAAAGCCTGCTTATGCACCAGAGATGGATTCTGATCCTACAGCCAGGGGGCCTCCCAAGCAGATCAAGCTACACAACTGTCTCACCATGCAGAGGGCCTAGTCCAGTCCTATGTGGGCTCCACAGCCATTGATCCAACTTTCATGGGTTCCCTTCAGTTTGGTTTGGTCATCCCTGCATGTTTCCCCATCATGATCTCATGCACTTGCGCATAGAATCCTTCTTCTCTCTCTTTGACTGGACTCCTGGGGCTATGCCTGGTGATTGGCTGTGGATCTCTGCATCTGCTTCCATCAGTCATTGGAGAAAAGCTCTGTGATGACAGTTAGGGTATTCACCGCTCTGATCTCTGGGGCAAGCCAGTTCAGTTCAGACACCTTCTCCACTATTTCTAGTAGTCCAGGCTGGGGACATCCTTGGGGATTCCTGGCAACTTCCCTAGCAACAGGTTTTTCTCTATCCCTCTGGTGTCTCTCTCTATCATGGTATCTCTTTCATTGCATTCCCCCTCCCTCCCTGTTCCAGCTCAACCATCCCATTCCCTTATGTTCTCATCCTCTACCTCCTACCCTCCATTGCCCACCCCTCATCCCAGTTTACTCATGGAGATCTCATCTATTTCCCCTTCCCAGGGTGGTCCATGCGTCCCTCTTTGGGTCTTCCCTGTTAGTTAGCTTCTCTGGAGTTGCGGGTTGACGCCTGATTAGCCCTTGTTTTATATCAAGTATCCACTTATGAGTGAGTACATACCATGTTTGTCCTTCTGAGTCTGGGTTACCTCACTCAGGATGATATTTTCTAGTTCCATCCATTTGCCTGCAAATTTCATGATGTCATTGTTTTTCTCTGCTGAGTAGTACTCCATTTTAAGTCCTTATGCGTGTGTGTGTACACATGCACTTCTACAGTAGAAGAAATTATTTGAAGAAATGTTAGATACTTCATGACTTATTGAAATTTGTGACTATTGGGAAACAAAGTGGGAATATTTGAAAGCTAAACTAGAATGATCTTTTGGACTTTGTTTTAGTATGAATTCCATTACAATTGCCAATGTAAACACTGCATTACAGCTTCATCCAATATTGTTTAATCTTCCTATATCTGTGGTATTACTACATTACATGATTATAAAAATGAAGCAAAACAGAAGCTAACCCTGTGACCTTACACATAACAACCAAAACACTGTACATTATACAGAGATGCATTTCCCCCAAGGGCACTGAAAACTATCAAAAAAAAAATCTAAGGAAAATATTCTTATCCAAGATACTCCTTAAATGGCTTGTATAATATTGATGTGAACAAAACCGTGTTTACTAAACAAGTTATTGGCATTACTAAGTCTTCACCCTTAAATAAGCAACCAGGGATTTCCCCCCCAAAAAAAAAAATTCCTAAAGAATCTTTTAGAATCATAAAACATCCAGACAAGTTGTTTATTTTTTATTAGATAAAATATTTAAAAGCAGAAATTAAAGTATAAATGACTCCTATTAGAATATATTTGCTCAATCAGAAAGGATGAATTGAAGAGAGAAAGAAAGAAGGAAGAAGGAAGAAAGGAAGGAAATAAAGAAGGAAAGAAGGAAGGAAAAAATTTTGAACAAAGCATAAAGTATACAAAAGTTTAAGACACATTTGTAAGAATTCAGCCTAGAATAGAGCCTGGGGGTTCAGGTACAGAAATAGATGGTCACAGAGCATGTAACAACAGTCATTTCATTTCTGTCTCATCGGTTTTGCCATCAAAATAATTTTATTTGCTTAGGAGACATTCCCTAGATAACAATTGCATCTTAGAGCTATAACTAGCCCAACACCCAATCAAATGGGTCCGTTGCTCTGAAGAGCTAAGGGAAAGCAGACCTTGCAAAGAGAAGAAAAAAAACGTCTTTTTGTTTTTGGACAGGTGTCATTGTCCAAAAACAGACAGGTTTGTTTGGTAAGGTATGGCTCACTAAACAGCTCTGAAAGGACTTTAGAGAGGCCACAGAAAGCATGGACAGAGATTGAGAAGGTACCTTGACCATTTCCTGTGGAACAGAACCCATTATATGAGCCTGTGACATCGCAGAGATGTTCGTTCACTCTGAATTAACTGAAGTTCAAGGTTTGAAGCTTAGAAAGCAGTGAAGAAACAAGCTTTCCCTCCAGGAACAGAAGGGAAAGTTCCTGAGTTTGCTTTACTCAATCACACCAGGAGTCAGTGAAGAAGGACAATCTAGGTGAGACGGGATTCTAACACTCTACCTCCCTTCGGAGGCAGACCTAACTACACAGGAAATCTTCACTTAGAATAATAGAGAAAAGGAGAAGATAGGTTTTCTGCCAAGTTTAGTAATGGTACATTTATTTATTTAGCAGAGAAGAAGGCCTTTAGTACTTCTGGCCACTACTAGCTAGAACACATGGGAGAGAACCTTCAAATGCATGGAAGAGAGATTGTGGAGGAACTATATTCAACCGGCTTCTTGTCTCAGTGGCAAACCCCTGAGAAAACTTAAGAGGGCATAGTTAGGGTGATGGTTGCAGAAGACTTGGTCCAGTCTCTTGGTTCATGGCAACAGGAGTGTAGAGAATACTCTTCATTTCATGGCAGACAGGAAGAAAAGAAAATACAGGAACCAGGGTCTAGCTATAAACTTGAAAAGTCACATATCAGTGACCTACTTCCTCTTGCTAGCCCAGACCTCTTCCATTTGTAGCAACTCCCCAAATAGCACCACCTACAGAGTACCAAGCAGATATTTCATATTCAAATCATAACTTTTTTCTATTTAATACTTATTTACATATGGACCACAGTTCCCCCTCTCTCCTCTCCTCCCATCCCCTCCCCATGACTCCCATCTACCTCCCTCCTCATCCAATCACTCCTCCTCCATCTCCATTCAGAAAGGGGCAGGCCTCCCATGGGCTTGAACACAGCATGGCACATCAAACTGAGGTAGGACCGAGCTCCTCCCCCTGTATAAAGGCTGGGCAAGGTAATCCAGCATGGGGAACTGTTTCCCAAAAGCCAGCTAAGCACTAGGAACAGGTTCTGATCTCACTGCTAGGAACTTTACAAAGAGAGCAAGCTATACAACTGTCACACACATGCAGAGGGCCTAGGTTGGTCCCATGGAGGCTCCCTAACTGTTGGTCCAGAGTCCACATGCTCCCACAAGCTCAGGTCGGCTGTCTCTGTGGGTTCCTCCATCATGACCTTGACACACACACACACACACACACACACACACACACACACACACACACCACTCCTACAATCCCTCCTCCCTTTCTTCAGGACTCCCAGAGCTCTGCCCAGTGCTTGACTGTGGATTTCTGCATCTGCTTCCATTAGTTTCTGGATAAAGGCTCTGTGATGACAGATAGGGTAGTCACCAATCTGATTACAGCAGATAGCCCGTTCAGGGACCCTTTCTACTGTTGCTAGGAGTCTTAACTGAGGTCATTTTTGTGGATTCCTGGGAGTTTCCCTGGCACCAGGTTTCTCTCTAGCCCTCCTTCCCACCACCAAACTGCCTCCTGCACCCAGCCCACCTAACCCACTCCCTCATCTTCCCATCTCCCCATACCCCCTACCCCTGCCCCTAGTTTACCCAGGAGATCTCTTCTATTTCCCCTTCCCAGGGAAATCAATGAATCCCTCTTTGGGCCCTCTTTGTTATCTAGCCTCTCTGGGGCTGTGAATTGTAGGTTGTTAAACTATAACTTTTTAATTGTAGTTAACACTTAGGAAAATCTGTGTCTTTGGAAACATTAAAAAATGTTACAAACATTTTTTTTCTACTATAAGGAAAATAATCAGTTTTAAAAAATGATACCACATTTAAGCAAGTTGTTAGTAAATTTTGCATCACAATAAAATGCTGTTAATAAATGCTAAGAATCCTTCCAATGCCGTAGCTAGTTTCAATCCCTGTCTCCAGTCCAAGAAAGTTGTTTTTGTTTAGTTTTGTTTGTGTTTTCTGAAATACCCCTGTGTGTGGGTTCTTCTTCTATATCGCTATATGAGTGTCAGCTCTAATTGGATGATGGTTTAGAAGTCCAAATCTCTTGGAGCTTTAGTAATGTAGCAGAGAGCCCATGTGATTCAAAGGGAATGTTTTAATATACCAGGAGACGTGTGGTGTCACAGCAGTTGTGTGAACTCTGGCAGACACACTGCCCTGAAGAAGCACGATATCGTCTCTAATACCTCGAGTTCAGCAGTTTTAATTCCCACCTCTGTGTGGTGTTTGACAGTTCATTCATTTAGAGCGCTTCGGCGCAGCACAGGTGACTCAAGTTCACACAGTGGTTCTAAGGATGTGTCGCTTCTGTTTATTTTTTAATGCTAAGGAGAACGTGCCAAGTGTGTTGGAGGAAGACCTTTGTACACAAAAGAAACTTCTCTCTCAAAATAGAAGAGAGCTTTGGCATTTAGAGATTCAGCACGTCTTTGGGGGAACAGGCTACCTTAAGCCTGAAACATTGATTGGGGCCAAAGTTAGAGAATCCAGCCTGCATAGTCCCATCTCTGGGGGTGACATTTTGACAGACTCAAAGCTGTAAAGCAGGCATTGAAATGACCCACACAAAGGTTTCTATATTATCTGCGGCCATGCTTGGAATGTATCTCTTTGTCCAGTTGACGAAGAGTACTTCTGAACGTCTGTCTGAATTCCAACTAGAAACATGATTCATAATTGGAGTTCACAGAGTTAACCGAGAAGACTAATCTGTACTAGAAGAAAGAGTAGTAGGAAGAGGCCCTTGGTAGGCAACTAAACACAGTGTGGTTTTTGGTGCATTGCCAGAGATTACAGATGCAAAAGAATAGACTGAAGAAGAAAGAGAAAGATGAGTGAACATGCCAAGTCATTTGCGTGGAAAGAGATAGAAACTGGAATAACCAAGCAGCTCATGAGTGGAGGAGGGCCTCAGGGTATTGAACTGTTTGCTACTGATAGAATCAGGGAGCAAGGAAATTATTGACTTCAGTTAATGTATCCACCAATGACTCCACCTGGCTACAATGGATGCTCCCAATCTAGTGGTTATATGGATGGCCTTTGTTAAACTAAGAGCCTCACAAAACAAAAACAAAACTCCTGAACCTAGGAAAGAAACTGGTAGGGCTTGGGGAGGGTTGGCAGGCACCAGAAGAAGATAAGAGAGAGCAGGGGAGACAGAAATTATGATATACTACATACATGTGTGAAATTATCAAACAACGAAATTAATTTTAAAAAGCAAAATAAAAGGGAAAGTCAAAGGCAAGACAGGTGGCAAAGAGGTGCCAGAGCAAATGGTAAATATGCAAAAGCTATTTCCCAGGATAATCATCATATTTCTCATGGAGGCTGTTCAGAAGATAAGAGCGTGTGTATTGTAAAAACTGCTGAACTTACTAAAGAGGTCATTACAGATAATGAATTAACAACATCTAAAATATTGCTCCATGTGCTCTAAACTAACATTTTATATCTCAATGGAAAATGACTCTTTGATCATATTTCAACAGCTTAAATAAACATAAAAGTCACTACAAAAATTATATTGAACTTCTCCTATCTGTGTGACAACCAACCAGGTCTCAACAAGACAGGAAGAAAAAATTGTCAACTGGTGTTCCCAGAAGCAGTTCTTGAAGCTTAAACAGTTCACAGCTGGGATGCAGAAGGCTCGTCTGTAGAAGAAGCACCTCCCCATTGCTTTTCCACTTCTCTCCTTTTTACTTCCCGTGTTCTCTCTGTCGCTGTTTCTCTCACACATTTGGTCTAAATCCTTTCTATGGTCACCACACCTAAACAACAACAGCAAACAAAAAATGGTTTTCACAGCACATTCTTCTTTGTTAACATTTGTTTGCTTGTTTCACACAAGCCCCGACCCTAGTGCAGTTCCCAGCATTCCTCGCTGTTCTATTGGCTGTCCCTGTGAGGCTGAGAAGCTGTGGAGGGAGGAAAAGAGGAGGGAAGAGGAGAGAGGGAAGGAGCATGCTTCCGTGCTTCCATGCTTCAGGAAGGCACTACTGTCCCACAGTTCCTGCAACCACCCACCAGCTCCGACAATGCTCCTGAGAACCAATGTCTGTCGAGTGAAGACAGCACTATTAATCATCTCTCTCTCCAGGGTCCTTTGGCTTTCCTGACCATTTTTGGAAGCTCTGGTTATTCTCAATCATCATTTCAGTCGATTTGAAATGGATAATCTTCTATATTTCTAAAGAATAATTTGTGACATGTACAATAATACCTAGTTACTTCAGGAATATTTAAAGCAACATTTATTAGCACTTCTTCCATCTGAATATTCTTTGTTATTTTCTCTAGAAAATTACATGCATATCACTGAAGGCTTAATCATTTAGCTCAATTAAAATATAAATGTCAAATGCTTCTTTTTTAACCCTAAGATGTTATATTTAATGTTAACTTCTCCTGGTGTGGAAGACATTTGTAGAAACTAGAGATTTCCTTTGAATGCATAATTTTTTGCTGCATTGAATTATAAGCTGTCATTTCTAATAGTCACTGTGTTCTGACGCTTCTGCATTAACAAATGTGTTTCTGAAGAAAAATAATGCCTAGGAAGATCATTTTATTAGTGTCTGTAAAACTTCTGGTTAATATGCTATTTTTACCATAAATCCAATATATTCAATGATCTTCAGAAGAAAATTATTTTAATATTTAGTAGTAATTTACATAATTACAGATTTTCATTATAAGCATAAATTCATTTCTGCTAAAGTTTGAAATCAACATTAATCAAGTACAAAAAATGCACTACACTCTTTTGGTGAGAATGACCCCTTTGTAAAAGTATGGAAAAAAGAAGAGGCTGTGTTCACAGACATGGCCATGAATAAAGTGTCATTATCAAAGTGATATTCCTATAATGCAAATTGTATCTGTTTCTGTTTGTGATTTGTTGCAGTAATATCCATCTGAATAACAACCATTCCAAATTTAGCAGCTCAAACCAACAACAACAACAAAAAAAATCATGTGCTGCTGTGGGATGGTCTGTATGTCAAACATGTTGCTTATTGGTCAATGAATAAAACACTGATTGGCCAGTGGTCAGGCAGGAAGAAGTATAGGCGGGACAAGGAGGAGAGAATTCTGGGAAGTGGAAGGCTGAGAGGGAGTCACTGCCAGCCTCCGCCATGACAAGCAGCATGTGAAGATGCCAGTAAGCCATGAGCCACATGGTAAGGTATAGATTTATAGAAATGGGTTAATTTAAGATATAAGGACAGTTAGCAAGAAGCCTGCCACAGCCATATGGTTTATAAGCAATATAAGTCTCTGTGTTTACTTGGTTGGGTCTGAGCGACTGTGGGATTGACGGGTGACAGAGATTTGTCCTGACTGTGGGCCAGGCAGGAAAACTCTAGCTACAATGTGCTTTGCCCAGGAGCATGGAAGGTAGTTGTGCATCCTAAGCGGCATCCATCTCAGCCTCACGTGCCACCTGCTGGATTGACAGAAAGACTAGGAATGACTTGACAGGGTGGAATGCTTTGCAAACCCACTCACATATTCAGAGGTCCAGGATGGCTTTTGAATGCATGGGACCTTGGCTGTGGCTACCTGCCAGAACACCTTTCTGTATTCACTCACGAAGAGGCTCATGTCCCTCACAGCATAAGGGATGAATTCTGAACTTCAGTGGCCCCAAAAAAATACAATCTTTGTGTGCATGGCATTTTGATGGTTGTGTCTGTAAAGACACAGGTGCATCACTTGTCTGCATTATATCATTATCATCCTCAAGACCTTGTCAGCCCAAATAGAAGCAACATGGGCCCTAAAAATCTTCTGAGACGATTGCTAGCCTCACAATGTGGAAACTGCGTGGCAGACAAGCTGTGCCAAGGTGGTAATCCTACAGAAAATAAACAGTTTTTGGGTGACTAGACACATGCAGGTAACTTCAGAAGTAGCTCTCTTACAACTGAAGTTCTATTAAAGTTTTTCTACTAAAGCTGTTCTTGCCAAGTATCTCTCTCTATTAGGAGAACGTTTATGAATTTGGTTTAAGATAAAATGTGAACAATTTCTAGGTTGAATATTACTCAAAAGCTCTCTCTGCCCATGAAAAACATGCATAATTATTCCACTTTATTAAGAGCACAGGATTTGCATTTAGACAGATTCACATTGCTCTCTATGGAATATGCCATTAAGAACTTTGATTCATTCAAAAGAAAGCTGTTATTTTCCTATGAGAAGTCATAAGCTATCCTGGACTGCCCAAACCCTGAATCTTTAAGTAGATAACATCATCTTTGTTTCATCGCCCCATAATTCTTAACCAATTTCTTTTTTGTTTTCAGTTTTGATTATTAGTTTTTCTTGTCTCAGCCCTGTACTGGGATCTCATACTTACTACTTTTAATCTGGTCATAGGTAGGCAAGTTTATAGGTCACTCTCTTGAATATGACTCACATTTTTCTTCAGGCTGCAGGTGATGTCCCCTCTTCCTGGGAACAAGTTTTGAGGATTGTTGGTACCTTGTAGGCCCAGCCTTTGCAATGTAACTTGGTGCCAACTTAATTACCTGAAAAGGCGAAAAGAACTATACTATGGAGATTGTAATTATGAATTATGAAGAACTCTCCTCCACTTACTATCGTATCTAGCTGAAGACATTATACAAATAAATAAAGAAATACAGATATAAAACAAAGTAGAATATAAAACGTGAACTATTCCCCAGAATTCTTTGAGAGATCAGATTAACACTCAATTTTCCTGGAATATCTACTTAATATTGGCATGTGACTAAATAAGCACAACTTACTCAATGTGTACCTAATTTAGTTAGGTCAATTGGCTGTCCCAGGAGAAGATAGAATCATGTTTTTCTGAACTGCATAGTAGAGTGGTATCCTATGACCTAGGTTGCCTCAACCATGAACAGCAGCTCTAGCTGATCTCAGCCTGTTCCAGTACTGTCGTGATTCAACTGTTACACAAGTTTCTAGCCAATGGGATAACCTCCAGCCATTGCAGCATGCTGAGGACGGACACTGAGAATGAAACAGCAGAGCAATGAGTTTCAGATGCTCAGAGAGATGCTGTATGCCCATGCAAACACATCTGACCTCTTGCATTTGGGAATTTGTCTATACCCTGTTTTAATAGTGGGTATATTCAGAACAAGTGGTCCTCTTTAATCCTACAAATATTCAAGTAAAAGTTACCTTGTATTTGAATAGTTATATATGCTTAGTTCCAGGGTGTTCAGTATTCACTGCCTGTGTTATGCCTATTCAAAAATTCCCACTTGTTTACTTTGGATATTATTTAAATTCCCTCAGTGTGTTTTCTACCATAACTCAAAGCATTGTCTTTGATCTTTTCTTTTTATCCAGCTAGCTCAA
Organism: Peromyscus nudipes; assembly: GCA_902168325.1. Lineage (NCBI taxonomy): Eukaryota > Metazoa > Chordata > Mammalia > Rodentia > Cricetidae > Peromyscus > Peromyscus nudipes. The sequence continues at coordinate 5,262 of CABHPH010161702.1, read as the reverse complement.
CTCCCTGAAATTCCAAGATGTGTCTTGGCACTCGACAAAAGAACTGAATAGATTAAATATTTTTCTGATTCTCCTTTAAACTTGGAGAAGTCCAAGTTAGAAGTGATTGTGAATGCTGTGTGACCTAAAGGTGGCACCAAATGGGTTTTCACAGCGTGTTAGGACAGGATTCCTTGCAAATGCCTTTGGGATCACATACTTGAATATCTTGGATAAGTTTCTCTTTGTCAAAATCAGCGGGCCAAGGTGGCTTTTGTGCTGTATTTTTATAGTTGAAGAAAGCCTTGAGCATTCCAAGAAAGCAAGACTAAAAGAAAAAATAATGATATTAAAGTGAGCTTCTGTTTGCAGACACAGCCTTTGAAGGAGGTGAGTCATCATAACAGAACTGTGGGTGGTAGTTTCATCATGGTCTATGGACTAATTTGCAATCAAAGAATACTTGTACTGCTTTGTCTTACATAGTCCAATACTGAAATGTAAGAAACTTCCAATAAATCAAAAAAAAATTTACAGGGAAGAATTCTGAACATTAATTTTGTTCCTATTACCATTCACACAACCTATTTTAATGGTAGTTTTATGTTCTGAATGAGTCCAGACAGCGTTTCCTTACTCTGGCCTCTGACACCATAACGGTCTACCTCTCCAGAGTCATTATTTAAACATGGACTCTGAAGTTTTGCAGCCTGAAAATGGGAAGTAGATGATGGATTTTTTTTCTATCCCTTCTCCCACTCCATTTTAGCAAATATAATAGGTGTTTTCTGTGTGTGAACAGAGCTATAGTTTAAACTGAATTAGAATTTTTGAAACTTGGTCCCACTTAACAGTCTGAAAAATTAAATGAACCTTCATACATTCAGCTATATAAGAATGCTACTCAGAACTAAGAAATGAAAATAAAATTTGAAAAATTTTGTTCAGTATCTTTTTTCTTCCTTTTCAGTTGCCTTCAGGGACTGGAATCCCACACTGAACCCTAGCCAGCATGGGACATCTGACATCAGATTTTTCCCTTCTCCCTGTAAGCATCCCCAAACAGTCAGTGCCTCAGATTATATTATCAACACACTGTCTCACGAGACCACATCTGTCCACCATTCCCTGGACTAACTGTATGACCCGAAGCTTGACGTTTAGGGGAAGTTTTGTTTAGGTCACAATTTGGGAGAGTTAAAGAGTATGACACTCAATCTAGCAAGGTCCGCCTGGCTGCCTCACCTCACTGATTGCTTTCAGTTCAAGCCACCGACTACAATCTAAGAACAAGTACGGGATAAGCTCCGTGAGAGCCCAGCGTCTAAGAAACATGGCTGACAGTAGAGACTGGAGACTACTTAAGTTAAAATATTGTATTCAAGCTGACATTTCCCTGTGTATTGTGAACCCTAAACTTTTTTCATTATATATCTATACTACAACCTCATCAAAATAACACGTTTAAATTCTAAGAATACCACCCCAAATATCATCATATTAGAAGAAGAGTGAGAAGACATCCATGTTAGGAGCGGCAATGGCGTGCTTGCCGACAGACAGACAGACAGTGCTTCTTTTCCTTTTAGTTTCATTGATTTTTTTAATTTAACATACGAAGTGATGGGTTTCACTGTGATATCTCCACACATGTGTATCATTATACTTCCTTCTTTTTTATCCCCTTTCCTGCCCATCCCTGGCTGGTCCCTCCTGGACATCCACGTTACTTACATTTCATTTCCCTGCCTTATTCTCACCTCCCCCTTCTTCTCTCATGGTTCTCTTTCCACATTTACACTTTTCATATATGTGTATACAAATTGAAATCTAATTTCTGAATATGAAAAAAGCATGAAATGTTTGCCTTTCTGAGTCTTATTCCACATAGAGTGATAATTCACAGTTCTATCCATTTTCTTGCAAATAGCACATTTTCATTCTTCTTACAGATAAAACAAATTATCTTGCATGTTATCTAGCATGTTTTTCTCTGTTTGTCAATCTGGTGGTGAACCTCTAGGATAAGTCTGTATTTTTATTCATTGCTAATTGATATCCAGGAGATTAATGGTATCCATTAGAATTTGATTCAGGTATGAATGTCAGAAACTATAAAACCTGTTTCCTTTATTTTTCTAGAGATGGGAGGCCAGGACTCTTTGGGGTGCTAATGGGCATGGATGAAGATTAGTACATTCTCAGTCTTTTAATTTCCATATGGTGGCTGCTGTCATTTCTACATGGTGAGCATCAAAGGAACTGAGAAGCATGGGCTTTACTTCAACTAAGTGTTTTTTCCTGTGTTGGGGTATGTGATCTCTAGTACTGTGTCCATTTTGGTAGAATTGGAAAAAAATCTTTTTCTCCTGTTCCCCATATTTATCAAGTGTTTGATGAATGAATTTCTACAGATATCTAATGATGTCTGGACCTAGGGACGAATCTAGGTCAATGTTGTCAACTGAAGAATGGCCCTGTTGTCAAACTGCCTTCTCAATATTCATGTCTATATCTGTAGATTTGTGCTTCTCTAACCTTAGTCTTATTGCAGTATGTCATGGAAATGCATACACTTGTTACTGTTCAAAGTACTAAGAACAAGTGACTGTGGGTGCTCAGCTACAGACTTGGCATCTATATCAACTTCCAATCCCCACTCCAAGTCTCAGGAGACATCTTGAAATACAGAGTGGAAATAATGTAAGAGCTAGAGAATTGGGAAGAGTGCTATGTAATGATCTCTTCTGATTATGTCACAGCTTTTGCACACATAATCTCACATTAACTGTAGTTATCTGTACAAGACATGAAAAAAATCAAGCCAATTAAAAATTTCAGAATGGAATGGGAAGGGGCTCCTGAGGCTAGACCCTTAGCTGAGGAGATAGTGATGGTGCATGGGGAAGAGAAAATCACTTTCATTGGGACTGTGGACACTGGTAGATTCTCCATGCCATATTTAATAATACCAAGTCTGTGCACATATGGTTAGCACTTACTGGCTATATTTAATCAGTGATTAAATTAATGAGGCCACAAATAAATCAGTGACTAAATAAATATTTTTAAAAAGAGGACATGAGGTTGGAAAGGAGATATGACGGGGTGCAGGAGAGAGTTGGAGGAAGAACTGAGGGGTGACTATAGTCTTTATGTAACAAATAGAAGTGGGGTTAATGAAGCACTCAGTTGAATGAAGTACCTGCTTCCAGGCACACAACTCCAGACCCCTATATTAAGCAACAATAGCATGCACATTCTGCCTAGCAAAGCAGTATATAAGAGTTATCATCATAAAGCTGACAAATTAGAATCTATGAGTGAAGACAGACAAACAAGGAATGAAGGAAAGAAGAAGGGAAGGAGAGAAGGAGAGAAGGAAAGAAGGAAGAAAGAGTAGGTTTAAAAGAATTAAGGAACACTAAAGATTGTGAAGGACTCCTTGATTTTGTTTTCCATCTGCTGTGGGATAATGCTTTTGTACACTGGTTTAATACTGTGATTGTGTGCTGAGATGTAAGAAGTGCCAAACTGACCCACTCTGTCCCCAGAGCTCACCTCTCCCTTTGTCACAGCACCAGAAATCCACACTGATCCTTATGCTTAGCCAATCACATCATGGCTCTCCCAAACCAAAGGAAATCTGTCAATATTAGATGAATGCCGTAAATTGAACTCATGACCTCCCATCTTCTATCAGGTGGAACCCAGCAGGTGCAAGCCATGTGTATTTAGGGACCTGTTCTAGAACACCATGAAAGCACCAGCTGCCAGCACCATGGCAAAGATGAACACTCATAGATTTGCCCACAGGCTACTTAATTGAAAACAATTAATTTTTCTGTTCTTGCTAAACTGGGCTTTGAAAATTCAGTGTGAATAACTAATCATGTTCAACATGTCTATTTTCATAAAAAGAAAAACTAACAGCTGCAGCATAAAAGCCCATGATACCAGCCACCACACCTACATTCAATGCTGATCTACTTACACTATGGACCTGCAAAAGGATACAAATCAAAACAGGGCAGACTTGATATCGCATTCCCTTTCTATGGTCACATATTCCTCAGTAAAGGATTTTCTGAATTTCTACTACCATATTGTACATAATAATGTCTACCTGGTCTTTTAATGTTTGTATGGTGGGTCCCTGTGTGTTTTCTTCATCAAAATTTCCTATGTATTTTATGCACATTTAAAACCTCACTTAGAAATACATTTTAAGCATGATACTTTCAATGTGTTTGTTAGTCTTTCCAGTGACTAGCTCCCTCTTCCTAACAGCTGCCATCCCAAACCCATTGAAAACAGGAAGCGTGGATGGGAGCACATGGTCCAAAACTCACCTTTACTAACCTGGCTTTCTGATGCAGAACTCCTCAGGGAGGTATCTGTAGACTTGGGAACACGGCCCCCTTGGCCTAGCTGATTTTCTTTTCATCCCTCATTGGATGAGCTAGCACAGGCTCACTCTGTGTTGGTCCTTTTCTTACGGTACTTTGACTCACCACTACTTCCAGTGTCATAGCAAAGGTCACCCACCACGGCCTTATCAGTGAGGTCTAATTAGATACTTCGTCACAGATTAATAAGAGCCGCCTACCTCACAACCTTCGTCATCTGCGTTCTTGTCTGTGGGAGTGGACTAACCTAAGCCAGTGTTTGTCATTTTCAAACTTTTCACTCCTTTGGGACCACTTTTGTACTACTAATGCCTATGTTTAGCTCTAGATGGGATGCAACACAATACAAAAATGGTATAAACAAAAGACAAGTAAACAGAAGCCTAGTGTGGTGGGAACAGAGAAGATGAGAGAATATGTGAAAAACAGTTCCATGAAAAGAAGGCCAAGGCACACGGTTATTATACGTGGATATGTAGGGATACATGTCACTTATAACGTAGAAAATGCAAGTTAACAAACGTTTACTTCTTTGATGAAATTTGCTTCTGTCTGGCCATATGGTTATTTTTATGCCATGCTTTCATCACTAAGTACTGATGACATGAGGAACAGGCTCCACTGGTGGGAGCACTACTTGAAGTACTTGGCACTTGAAGTGCTCTTTGTAGAACTGTTTTGTTAATATCCAGTAAAACTGAAGATGGGCACTTGCATCTACCAGAAAAACAGTCAGAACAGCAATAGGAAATGCTGGTGAGGTGTCCCAGGCGGGCTTGAAATGGACAGACACTCTCACAGAGAAGACAGGCAGACCCTCGGGGCTGCGTAAGGAAAGAAAGCAGAAAGCTAGAAATGCCTTGCGTGAGCTGTC
>CABHPH010161701.1:13741-67146 GCA_902168325.1 Peromyscus nudipes | reverse complement strand
TAGATAGATAGATAGATAGATAGATAGATAGATAGATAGATAGATAGTTAGTTAGTTAGTTAGTTAGGAGTAGCCTAACCTGAACATGTTGTGCTTTCCCTCTGTCCTAGGGTTACCACTGTGATGATGAAACACCATGAGCAAAAGCAAGTTGGGGAGCAAAGGGTTGATTTGACTCACACTTCCATGCCATAGTCTATTATTGAAGGAAACAAGACAGGAACTCAAATGGAGCTGAAACCTGGAGGCAGAAGCTCATGTAGAGGTCATGGAGGGGCACAGTCACAATTACATCAAAGAAAACCAAACTCCAACAGTCTAAATCATTCAGTGTCCAATATTCAATGTCTGGCATTTACTCATGATCTTCTGGGCTCCTCCTAAGGACTCCAGTCATTCCTCTGGCTATGCCCTCTGCAACATACAGAGTTTGTCTTATAGGCCAGCTCCACTCTACAGCTGCTGATTGTCTTGGTTGTCTTCCCATGGTACTAGAATCTCCAAAATGCTGGTGTGTTCTGCTGCAACAGGACTGCAATTTTACCAATAGCCTCTCCTTGGCTCTCTTCTAGGACACCAACACTGCTACACAATGCCAAGCCTCAGTTGTTTTGTATGACCTCTTCATACCTTCAAAACCAGTACCACCTGTGTGATGGTTCCATTTCCAAGTTCAACTGCCAGCACAAGGTACAGCCTTGGCATCCTCTGAAACACAGTTTACAGGTGCTCATTCTGAGAAAACACATCTCAGATCTCACCTCAATGATCTTGTTCTCTTCTTATCGACTACCAATTTCTTAGTTCCAGCTAACCAGCATCAATTGTTCCAGTAAGGCAAAGGTTTTACTTCAGTATTTCTGGTATCCTGTTAATCGCAGCTGATTTTTCATCCCTAGCTGACCAGGATCACATATTCTCAACACGAAATAGCAAACAGTCCTTGACAGAGTCATTAAAGGACTCTCAACTTCCCTCTGAAATTTCACAAGCCAGGCTCCATCATCTGTACTACTCTTAATATTCTTATCTTCCAAGCGCCAAGTGAGTCCAATGAGCTCTCTACACTCAAAGCCTCTTCTAGCCCAAAAATAGCACAGCCAGGTCTGTCGCAGCAATATCCCTCTATTCTGGTTTCTACTTCTATACTATTCAGAGTTGCTATTGCTATGATGAAGCATCATGACCAAAAGCAAGTTGGAGAGTCCAGGGTTTGTTTGGCTTATATTTTCACATCACAGTCTATAACTGAAGGAAGTCAGGACAGGAACTCAAGCAGGGCAAGAATCTGGAGGCAGAAGCTGATGTAGAGGCCATGGAGAAGTGCTGCTCACAGGCTTCCTCCTATGACTTCCTCAGCCTGATTTCTTATAGAACCCAAAACTACCAGGCCAGGTGTGGCCCCACCCATGATGAAGTTGGTCCTCCCTCATCAATCACTAGTTAAGAAAATGTATTACAGGATTGCCTACAGCCTGATCTTATCTTTTTTTAAATTTAATTTTATTTTATTTTACAAGGTAATTTAATTCTACATATCAACTGCGGATTCCCTTGTTCTCCCCCCTCCCGCCCCCCTTCCCTTCCCCCCAGCCTACCCCCTATTCCCATCTCCTCCAGGGCAAAGACTCCCAGGTTGATCTCAATCCTGGGGGGGGTGCTGATCTTATCTTAACTGAAGTTCCCACCTCTCAGATGACTTTGGCTTATGGCAAGTTGACATAAAACTATCCAGCACATCTTCCATGAAAGTAAGTATAATGTATATCTGAAAACCCTGGGAAAGTCAAGTGGTCTTGACAGTAGGTCAAGTCTTCTAAAACTTGAACGTAAAGACAGGCATTTATAACAGAAATTCTAGGGATATAAACTGGGCTAGTTTTGTTCTTGAATGACTGTTGTCACACGTTAATACCAAACATAAAAAAAGTAATCTACTTTACGTGGGAAAAGCTACTGGATATCATGAACAGTACCATAGAGTACAAATACAACCTCAATTTGAATGAGGTCTATACAACTCAGTTCCTAACTCTTCCTAGATGCCTCTTTGCCTCATGCTAGTCTTACATCCTTAAAATATCAGGTGACACTGTGGAGCACAAACAGTCACTAAGTTGTAAACTGTCAGCTACATGCTCAGGAATGATAGAATTGGACCAGATGATAGCTCTAGATTTGAATTTATAGGACCACACCTATTGACTTCCATAGTGGCTGCCAAGTCTACATCCCTATCAGCCATGTAGAATGGTTCCTATCACCATCCATCCTTGTCAGCATTTGTTTTATTCTTTTTTCTTTTGTTTTATCATTATCACTTTGATAAGGTAAGATAGAATCTCAATGCAACTTCTAGGTATTTTTCTGATGGTTGAGAATGCTGAACATTTTTTTTACTTATATCTATTGACCATCTGTACTTACTCCTTTGAGAAATATCTGTTTAATTCAATTTTTATCAATTGATTAGACAATTTAGTGTTGAATTATTGAGTTCTTTATTTTAGACATTAATCCTTTGCCAGGTAAATAAACAGCAAAGATTTTTTTCTCATTCTATACACAATCTCTTCACTCTGAACATTGTTTCCTTTGTTGTGTTGAAACCCTTTCATTTTATGAAATTCCACTTGTTAATCTTCCTATTATTTTTTTTGATTTGTTTAGATTAGTGTGATATGCATTGGATTCCTGATCTAACTGTACAGTAATGGACTTGGTTCCTCTAATTTCTTAAGACCATGGATGATAATTTGTTACAGTGGCCAAAGTAAACCCATGCACTTTGTTGTGCAAAGAGATTTTTCTCACAACACTTCTTGAGACTGAAGTGTCTAACTTCCTAGTTTTAGAGAAGATTAGACATTTACTTATTAGTATTATTTTTATTTTCACTAAATGGTCTCAAAGATTGCCTTAAAATACAAAATATGTATTTTTAAGAATTCATAAAATTAAATATGTGACTAGAATCCACAAGAGTCATGAGAATAATGGTGTTATATCTGAAAAAATACAATGCTACAAAGGAGGTATTTGAGTGCAGAGGATGCTATGAACTTATTTCTCTTCTACTATCAAAGAACATTCTGAGCATATGTTAGGTGGCTCTCTGAGTTCATACTTAGTTCTGGTAGCACACAACTGCCATAAAAGATAACAACCTAGTTGGGACTGATTAGAGTGAACTAAAAAGAAAAATAATCTCAGAAAATGGTTACTTCTCTGGTACACAAGAAACACTGAAAGCAGTCAGAAAATTGAAATGATGTTGTATAACATACATACCTCCCTCCAGAGGTTTGAAGTGGGGAGATAACAGGAGTCTAGAGAAAACTTCTCAAAACGACACAGCCGCATGCGATTCCTCAAACTTCTTGACTTAACTGTAGTCTGCATTATATTTCAGGGGAATTTTGCATGACTCTCAGGCAGCACAAATGATTAAATCCAACACTCAGAATTTTATAGCCAATGAGGATTTTAGTTAATTTTATGCCAAGCATTACCTTCAAACTATCAGCTCCTGTGTGTGAAAGTGTAAGATTTCTGTGAATGATGACACAAACAACAAGATACCTATCAAAATACAAATGCAGTGATCATAACTCAGGCAGGTTATGAGATGAAAGTAAATTGTCTTTATGCACAGCCTAGGTCATGTTTGACCCTGGTACAGTCAGTGGGGAGATTCTGGGAAATCTGTGTGGTGACAAAATACTCTTTCAGTCAGGGGTCTCACTGATGATTTCAAATACAGGTTTTACCCATAAAAAAAGACCTTGCTCAGGAAGGAAACTCTAGAAATTTTAAAGTTATTAAATATCTTAACTGGTAACACAATAGTCTTGAAATTAAATTTTTTTTGCCTTATGGAGTGTTTACTAACTATCATACTCACAGTGGGTAATTTCTGAGGAGTGGATGTAAAAAAAATATTTCTCAAGTGATGCATTTTAAAATACTTATTTTCTTTATGCTAGAAAATTCAATAACGGAAATGATTCAAACTAGATCATATCTATTTTATCCAGAATTCCTACAGCCCTCCAGAGAGTAAACAACAAGTCCCTGAGCAACAGTCTTGGAAGTCAAAATTCAGAATGTATTGATTCATTTTTATAATAGTAAGGTACTTTCTGTCATCTTTTTTTATTTATGAAATTTTATTACTGGAGTCTACAGCAATTTATAAACTGGTCTACATAGAGCTTACAAAGACTTGGCCTTGGCCAAGGAGAGGACAGAGGAAGGGAGAGATTGTTCATCATAGTTGTTAAAATATTGTTTGCCTTTTTTTTCATTCACTCTCCCTCTGTTTTTGTGAAAACCAATTGATTGGTATAGATGGAAAATATTTCAAGTCTTAATAATTCAACAAATTTTATCAAGAATGTGCTTGAAAGGTGAAAATAAATTTGAAGATATGTTTTGAATTAAATGACTATGATTTTTAAATGTGGAAGTCAGTGGTGTGTGTGTGTTTGTGTGTGTGTGTGTGTGCGCGCGCGCGCGCGCGCGCACGTGTGCATGTGCGCATTTGTATGTATGTACCTGTATAAATATTTTATTTCCTGTTCCTTTTGACTGTCTAAGAATTAAAAGATTTTATTGCTCTACTATTCTGTGTTTTTCTTCCTAATGTACGTCTTATATCTTCCATATCATCAATAATGAATATTTACTGTGTGGATGTTTAAGCACTTCATGATTTATGGACTGATCCTCTTACAGGGCCAATTTTTACTAGGTTGAATTAGTTACATGGAAACCTTGTGTTTTATGAGGACAATGGTCCATTCACTTTCCCTACTTGTCTCTAAGAAAAGTACTAAGAGCTATACGTGAGCACGTCTAGCTAAATTCCATGATTTCAAGGTATGTAAAGGATGATACCTCTGAATGGTGGAATTTTTTATCTTAAGTAGCATAGCATATGAAGCATTGTTTCTGTTGGTAGTCATAACTGAACTGCAATTCTTACTGCACCCCGTAGTGAGGACTAAATGACTTCAGGATAGATCATGTAATCCTTCTGCATAAAATGGGTCAGAGGGGGCTAAATATGATCAAAGTATATTATATACATATATTTAAATGCCATAATGAAACAAATTATTTTGTACAATTAATGTATTTTAATTTACTTTTTCCATTTCTTTGTTGCTGAATTTAAATGAGAGAACATAGGAAGTTTGCCAGTGTAATGAGTGAAACTTGACAGATGATAAATATTTCTTTCCTTTGTCTTAGGCCATCTTCCTCATAGGAGTTCTATATTGACAGTGTTTGCTCTAATTTTTCTTCTTGCTAAGCAGAGTACTGTTAATTTTCACTTGTATTTAAATGACAATCACTAACAATCATTTCTAATTTTCATTTATGATTTTTATACAAATGCATATTGTTCACTTTATAATTTTGTCTTAGCCTCAATCTTTATATTTCCAAACTAAAGAGTAGTAACAACTACACAGGAATTCTTCATTTATGCCCAGATAAACAAATACTTAGTTATTTCATTGATCAATTTTGTTGGATTTCTCACAGTCTTCTCTATTTCATCTTTCTTTTTTGGCTATATCATAAATTTTCTTGAGGGAAGACGTGAGTCTCCATGAAATACTTAGAATATAATTTCCATTGTTAATAGAAGCTTAAGTAAAAAAAAGTTCATTTTTTTCTGAAGCCCTACTATTTTTTTCACCAGGTTCATCAGTGTGTAATTGAATTTGTGTCTTCAAGGTACATTCTGGCTTTCTGCTTCAAACCCTGTTATTGACATTTACTGCCATATTGACAATCTGAACTTTGTTCTTTCTTCATGGACTCTAATCCTTTACTGCTTCATCTAATCATCTCTAAGTATTGTTGGCTTTTTCTTTTCTACTGTTTATTACGAGTCTTGGATCTATTGACAGCAAGCTCTTATCTTCAGCCTTTTCTAAAGCCTTCTCTTAACAGGAGTGAGATGCGGCATTGGGCTTGCTCTGTTACAGGAATCTACACATGGAGAAGCAGCAGTGGAGGACACAGAAAGCGGGTGATTCTGGTGGAAGGAAAGTAGACTATGGAAAAATAGGTGAAGTAATCCTCATGATGGTGATGTGGGATGACGTGAATAGTATGACTGAGAGGAGAGAAATACAACAGAGCTGAGTTGGGAGCCAGATATCAGCAACCTGTAACTTAGACACAGGCCTCAATGGGAGAAGAGAACTAAGAGCTTTACAACTAAAATCAAGTACATAATATGCTAGTCAATCCTTACTACAAACAAATCCCTTGAACATGTGCTTGCTATCTCAGTGGGCTTTAATTCCAGCACTTGAGCTGAAACATTTTTCTATGACTGTCCAGAGAACAGTGTGCTGCTATTACATTTACTAACTTCATATACCTCTACCTGCCTCTGTGTCTCCTCCACTTCCCCTGCTTTTTTGTTTTGTTCTTTTTTTTTTTTTTTGAGAAAGGATTTTATATAGCCCAATAGTTGGCTTCTAACACTGTATAACCAGGATTCGGCCTTGGACTCCCCATCTTCCTGCCTCTCCATCCCTAATGCAAGATTGCAGGCACACATTATGACAGCTAGTGAGGCTAGCTTCTTAAAGGATCAGGACCATCTTACTCCTCTAAAGACTTTTAGCTAAGAATAACCACTTCAGCAGCACCTTGACTTTTTCCTCCACATGCACTTTTTCCTCCAGGAGCCCCCGAGGTTCTATGCATTGCTCTTTCATTAACAACCATTGGTTTGACTGTTCCTAATGCAACTTCCCCTTCTGGATTTAACCACTTTCACTTGCCTATGAAAAAAAAGCTATTTCTGCTTCTGATAGTGTTGACTGCTTTAAGCTAAAAACCGATCATGGTAATGAGGTACTAATTCTAATTCAGGTCCACTTGTATAACGTGCAATACTCCCTAGAGGAGTGACTAAGTCTAAGGAATATTTGTCCAGCTAGCCAGAGTTTGTGCTTGATTGTGAAAGAAAATGAGATTCCTATAATTCAACCTTCTTTACCATCTTCCTCCCTTTCAACACGTGTGAGAACTATGACGAGTTTGGAATTCTCTTCCCGAAGATTCCAGCCATTCCACTTTATTCTTCAAAGTTTCCCTCCAATATGTGTATTGCAATCCACACAGATTAATATGCTTCTCAAGGACCAAATTATATCTCTTACAACTGCCCTGTGCATGTTTTAACATGATGTTCATTGATATTAATAACAATGGGTTTGTTTTGTTCATGTTTGAAGTAATATTTTCTCTGAATACAATGGATATTTCTTCCCTGCCTGTCTTTTCATAGTTTCTTGGAGCTTTTAATATGATGAAAGAATCTCAGATTAAATTCAAGTAGAATTGTATTTGCCTGTTTTTTTTTTTTTGCATTTTGTTTCTTTGTTTTTTTTTTTCTTAACAATTCTGTCTGAACTTCCTATGAATCTATTCCCTCCCTAGAAACTCTGTGTTAGTTTGAATGAGGATGGCTCCATGGGCCCCTCTATTTGAATGCTTAGTTCCCAGGTGAAACTGGGAAGGATTTGGAAGTGTGGTGTTTTAGAGGAAGTGTGCCACTGGGGGTGGGCTTTGAGTGTTCAAAAGTCCATGCCATTCCCAGTTAGCTCTCTGCCTTGTGCTTGTGGACCAGATGGAAGCTCCCAGATACTGCTCCACCGGCATGTCTGCTGCCTACTGTCATGCTCCCGCCATGATGGTCATGAACTCTAATCCTCTTGAACCATGAGTCTGGAAATTAAATGCTTTCTCTTAAAACTTGCTCTGGTTATAATGTTTGGTGATGGCAATAGAAAAGTAACTAAGATAAACTCTAAATGTGAACATGGCCTAGTATTTATCAAGGGGGGCAGTGTAAGAGGAGTTCAGAGACCAACTTGCTGCAGTCTCATAGTTCTGATGTACACACACACACACACACACACACAACTCCTAAGTCCCAGTCTCTAGATTTAATCTCTTTCTAAATTACTAGGTCTGTGTCTTTCAATTTACCCCATGAATGGCTGGGAAGCTCCTTAAGCTCCTTGCAAGTTAACTGAATTTTCTTTCTTAATTCCTGACCTCATTTTTCCTCTTGAAATTGTTAATTTTTAGGATTCCTCTTCCCACGCAAATTTCCCCTGGACATTGATCTGAGACTTAATCTTAATCTAAGACTCTTTTTCCTTCCTTCTATCACCCAATACAACTCCCTTCTTTTACCTAACTAGGTGAAACATGTCTTCTTGAAATTACAAAGGATTTCAGGCTCTTCTCCATTTCTGCTGCTGGTTCCCATGCTCTATCATCCAGATATGATTGTAGCTTTTCATTGCTCTCTTTCATGCTATTTTATCCCACATACAAGTTTATTTACTTGCAAATAACAACAAATAAAATACTATTTAAATCATGATATTATTTTAGTGTACAAACTTTTACCTTAACTTACTAATTTCAGTTTCTTTAACATACTAGAGTGATTCCATCTACTTTGGTTTACATAAAAAGTAATTTTAATTATTAATAATTATAATAATAATGTTTGAATATAAATACATTAAGAATTAGAACAGATTTATAATTATTCTTTTCAAAAATTTATGACCTACACATTGATTGACTTCTCAGGTATAACTGTTACTTATGTGCAACTTTGGATGAGATCATTTCCCGATTATTTAAATGTCTACTTTCACATTTATTGAGAAAGAAAAAACTTGAAAACTCAGTCTTCAAGATCAAAACCTCCCATGAAATTATTATACAGGCCTGACTGTTCTTAACTTCCAAGATCAGACAAGATTGGGCATGTTCATTGTGGTATGGCCTTAGACACACTAAGCAAGCTTCCAAAGGAGAGAATCAACCAAGAGTCCTATATATCTATAACATCTATGACACTCATGAGCAGCAAATCAATGACTAGCAGGGCATGATAACTCTGAGTGGTACATTAGTGGCATGCACACTTTAGAGGTAACCAACAGCTCTCTAACTGGTCTCAATTACAGGCGAGAGACCTTGACTGATACGGGAAACCTAGTTCACTTCTCAGTGCTAGTGAAGTCTTGGTTATCAGAAGAGATTCTACAGCTACTAATTTACTAAACCAGCATAACCCCTAACAACATTTTATAAACATTTGTTCTTATACACACAGATAAGTGTGGTCTTCATTCCCTATCTAGGAAACTTCTCTTTACCACAACAGATGGAGACCACTACAGAAAACCAAAACCAATCGAAATGCAAAGTTGTAGAGCTTGCTCTCATTGGATAGATCTACAAAACACTCCTGTACCTATGGCTCAGGGAAACTTTAAGAGAGGGCAAAGCGATTATAAGAGCCAGAGGATCAGAAAGTTTTCTGTGAGATTGTCTCTCCTAATGATATCAGAAGGAAGCTAACACCATTGAACATGCCAAACCGGATGGAGAAAAGCCCATAAAACCTCAACCCTGCACAAAGGACGATAGGCAACTGAGGATAGCTGAGAATGCAAGGGACGGCCTTCTTCAGAGAAAAGCATACAAATCAGTTGTCCAGTGTGAAACAGCCCTGAAAACATATATACAAATAACATTGTACAGACCCAATAGGAATATAAGTATACACACACACACACACACACACACACACCACACAAACACACACACACACACACACACACACACACACACACGATCTCTCTCTCTCTCTCTCTCTCTCTTCTCTCTCTCTCTCTCCACACATACAAACACACACACACACACACACACACATACACACACACACACACACAATTAGTTAAAAGGGAGGCCATGCATTTGAAACAGAGCAGAGGGACATAGGGGAGGGTTTGTATGGAGGAAAGAGGGGGAGAATTGTTGTAATTAAATTACAATCTCAAAAATAAAATAAGCACTCTTTTAAGTAAAAGATCAAGGTCAACATCCCTAATGTGAATTTCACAGCTTTTTATAATTTGGGCTGTATCTTTTTAATGGAAATATAATTACACCTATTATTATAATTATAAATATAATTATTCTCTACTTCTTACCTATTCTCTACTGTAACAAGAAAACAATATTAAGCTTGAAAAATCTAAATAATTGCTACTCACGTACTGTGTATCATTTACGTCTGCTATTTCACCTGAGTTTTTTTTTCTCCTATTGCTTTCTGTACCTAAAGTGTCCTGGTGCTTTATCACACACTGTGGTGGTATGAAATTCAGACAGAAATGCCATCACTCTCGTAAAACTTGACTCTCCTCTTCTTCCCTTGAGCAAGAAGGAAACTTTTGGCATATAAAAATTTAGTATTAATTTACCTACTCTACAGGTTGGTAGGTAATGCTTTCCACTTCATCTTCTACTTCTAAAAATACTAATGTAATTGTATACTGGAATATAATACCCTTGAAAGTAAAACTATCTATAGTTTCCATAATGTCATGGTATCAAGTAAAAGAACTTTTAAAATTCATTCATTTGATAAATTTATTCTGTAGTTTTATAGTACCTTCAGTGAGAAATTTCTCTATACATCTACTTTCTGAGTCATTTATTTATATACTGACTCAGAGGTATCCTATCATTTCATCCTGGAAGTAACAGAGTTACAACTTTTCTATTTGAAGTGAAAGAAATTATCACTAATCTTGGTTTTATGCTTATCAGCTAATTTCACCTTTTCCTCAGCCTTTGCGTGGTTTGGAGTGGCAAATCTATTGTAGATTTCATGATACAGCTCTTCAAAATCCATGTAAAGTTAGATAGATATAATTTCTCCCTTAAAGACATTATAGTCACCTTGTCATAGAACCTGCAGAACAGACAGAAACATCTACTTTCTTGCTTGGCACCAATCTTATTTGCCCCTGAAATCCACAGGTAGTGTTGGAAGTAAGGCCAGTTCAGTTTGGGTAGATGAATTTGATGCATGTTGAGGAAATATTTTGAAGAGGAAAATGACTTTAACATTAAATCATAAAGACATAAAATATATTATTGTAGAGGTAAGGAGGGACCAAGAAAGGCCACCTAACTTAGTTCTTCTCCTGGGAGACAGAGACAGTCTAACTTCTGAAACAATGGTTATCTCCTGCTGTCCTCAGAATAATAGGGTACTTTAATATATTAAACAGTTTCATTTTTCCCTCTACAAATTTTATTTTTGTATGGTGACTAGCAAAAAGAAAACTTTCCATAACATAACAGTTATGTCATAAAAGGTATGCTAACACCAATGTTGGCTGGGTTGTAGTCATAAGTTTGAACTATTTAGTAACATCATATACTCTGACTTTAACAATTAGAATGTAAACATTTTTATCATGATAGGAACTTAGTTTCTAAGATGACCTTTAGAAAATATTAAGGAAAGTCAAGGGTGTAAAACTCCTCTCTTTTGCAGAAATCAGAGGCTAATGTAAAAGGGCCACTTCTAGTTTGTATGGACCAATGGTTTCTGTCACTCCTTGGTGACTACTATAGTAGAAACGTGAAGTTGTTTACTCAGACAGAGACAATGCTTTTTAATAAAATAAAACAAAGACTTTGGACTACTTTCCAAAAGGGGGATTGTAATAGAAGCCTTCTAAGTGTCTCAGTTTTATCAGGATGCAATTGGTTTGATAGGAGACATTTGGTATTTAGGACACCATAGGAACTACACTCCTAAAACTGCTGATCTGCTATGGTTGCAAAAGAATTCGTCACAAGCATTATGGTCTCCATGCATTGGTGAGTTCTCATAAATCAGTTCTGACTGCAGACTCTGTGGGCAAATATCATACACAAGACCGAAGAGCATTTCAGTCTCAAAGTGGAGTTTGTTTCCCAACAGAAGAAGAAATCAGCAAATATTTCAAGGACAAGGAGGAGTCTTTGTGCCAGATATCCCTGAATCACAACAGAATCCTGTCATTGAATAGTGCACACTTGTTCTTTATTCTCCTCCCCTCTTCTCTCTCTCTCTCTCTCTCTCTCTCTCACACACACACACACACACACACACACACACACTGTTCTGCCCTTTGTCAACCAGATCAATATTTCAGATGCAAATGAGGTAAACCCAAGGGAAGAGAGATTCATATTGAGGTGTGAAAACATTTCAGGAAGAAAAAGACAGATCCGTTTAAGTGTACAAATACACCCAATAAATCATGGTGAGGTTGGTGGGGGTGACTGTTCTTCCTTCTGGCAGCTTTGTAATTACTTGCTCAACACAGCAACAACTTTCTTTGGAAACAGTCACTCTATATGCAAGACAATTATAGCACTGGGCATCTTTGCTGGCCAAAGCTAAGGCTATGTACGTCACAATCCATTAGGAAGGAGATGTATCTGAACAGCCTGAAGTTTATTAAACCCAAGTGCTACTTTCTTTCCCCTATCACTTTTCTCAAGGTCTCCCAAGGGCAGTCATCGGCTATTTCTAATAGTCCATCAATCCAATCTGTAAATAATTCTAAGTCCAGACTTTCTGAATTATTAACCTCATCAATGAGATCTGAAAGCTCTCAATTCAGCTTTCCCAAAACAAGCTCTAATCTTTGGCTGAAGTTCACAATATGAGATCCTGAGAAATTCTACAGTGAAATACAGAAAAATCAGTGAAAAACATTCTGTCCCTTTCCCCCCTGTGGATCCGCCTTGTCTGCATTCGTGTTTGAACACGTTAGAACATACTGAAATGAAAAGGACAGAAGCAGTCCTGCTTAGTGTGTGACTGAGATCTC
This sequence comes from Peromyscus nudipes, assembly GCA_902168325.1. Taxonomy (NCBI): domain Eukaryota; kingdom Metazoa; phylum Chordata; class Mammalia; order Rodentia; family Cricetidae; genus Peromyscus; species Peromyscus nudipes. The sequence goes on along the minus strand of CABHPH010161701.1, from coordinate 54,400 downwards.
ACTTCATAAAAACTACCTGTCTTGTTTACGGCTCCCCATTTGTATTTAACTGTGTAATGACTTGCATTATCCTGTAATTGGTTCCCATGTAAAAGCATCATTTTCTCAATTAGTTTGTAAGGAAAGGGGCCAAACCTTGAATGGGCTCATTTTTGCCAGCAGCAGTATGTTGGAGTCAGCTTATACAAATCTATGAAAGCCAATTTTGAATTTTGTAGGGAATTCTGAATTATTATAAAAGTAAAAACATAAAGGCTTATAATTAACTAAATGATAATAAAAGCAAAGATAATAAAGACCCAAGGCTTATTATCACCCATTTCAGTATAGTTTCACATTATCTGTGGTTGTGAAGTTATTTACAGATATTTTTTTGTTGTTGTTGAAAAAGCTTTTCTGATGATCCAGTGCTCTAGTCCTTCTACAGATTTATAGTCAATAACTTCACGTTCAATGACTTACTGTGAAGAGACTAAAATGAACTTTGGTATGAATATTTATAGCACAGAAATATACAAATACTAGGTATCAGGGTTCACTCCTCTCTTTTAAAAAGCAGGGTAAACATTTACCAGACTGTCACTGATTACTATTTAAAATCCTGGTGACAGGGGTATATTCAAGAACATGGGAGAGGAAAACACAATATTGTAGGAATAAATCATTGACTTATTATTTCACCTTATACAGACTTTGTTTGTATTTGCTTTATTCAAGCCTGTGTAATATATAGTTATCCATAGACAAGGGTGAGGACAATGTGTTCTGAGAACCTCTGTGTTACTCCTAATGAGGATTACTTGGAATGGACATAGCATGATAATCAACAATGGGAGACTCAAAGTTCCTATTATTTTTGTTTCTGAATGCTTTGGACTTCATTCTGTGCAAGGGGTGAGATGGAAATCCTAGAGGTAATTATGTAAAGTCTAAACAACTATAGAAAATGGGTGAAATATATTTTATTTTAGAAATAGAAAACCAGGAACTTAGAAAACTTAAGTAGAAACCCATTCATATATTTAGCAATTGTTAGAACCTGGTAAGTCAAATTCTGTCCCTACTATTGATCAAGCACAAAACTAAACCCATGCCATCATAGCAATTTGGTCCAAGACAAGAAATGACATTTGAACTAAGGCTTAGGTGTGCTGCTAGTGTCATTGAGTGTAAGGGGAACCTTGATATTGTTGGCAGAAGGATAGGAATACTTGGTAAGGAAAAATGAAATGAGCATACTTCTTCTGGAGGACAGGTAAGAATTGTAGATATTTGATGAACTGTCATGTAAGGAATATATTAGGCCCACCTTTGCATTAAGGAACAATATTAAAATTCCTTTAAGTTGAAAAAAAGACTCATGAAAACAAAAATTTAGTGAATAAATGTTAAACTATGCAGCGCCCCTTCTAATGTCATAGTAAGTCCCTATATCACTGGACATGTCCAGGGGTGAAGAATCGTGGCATGACAGAGTTATATTATGCCTCTGGGTCTTTTCAAATATTTTCTTGTTGTAGGAACAGAGAGATGAGTTTGGACTCTCTTTGCTACCTCTAGTGTCATAACTGCATCATATGCAATCTAAGGTTTCTTAGAATAAGCTCTATGGGGGGCAGCTTCCTTTCAAAGACTATTCCTGAACATGTGGCCTGAGCAGTGGGCAGAGAAGTAAACTAAGTTGACAGAGCATCCATCTTCCAAGCGGCAGAAAGGTGACCTCTGACATTACAGTGGGAGACAAAGTTCTCAGCAGGTCCTTAGGCAATTGTGGAAAATGCAGCTGGAAGGGAGGTCCAGTAAAAAGAGAAAAGGGAGAGTCAGACAAGGGGTTCATGTCATTTACCCAGAAGGACTTTCCAAGTCAATAGAATATTTGCAGTACAAAACATGCCGAAGAGTAAGAATGCAGTGTATTAAAAACCAGAAAGTCACAAAAGATAGGCATGTGACTACTCTCACCGCATAATCTTTTAAGATCTTGCCTGCAGGTTAATATGATTAATAAAAGGGAGATATTGGATTTCCTTAAGGTATGTTTTGTTAATTTCTTTTACTTTCAGAGTCTTACTGCTTTAGTTAACAATTGCTCTGTTCTAGTGTTCTTGCTCAGGGCATAAGCCCCAATTGTTTAAAGCCATAAATACAGGAATAACTAAATTGACCCTGTAACCAGAATTTTTCTGCTGAAAGGAAGTGCTGTGTACAAGGTGGAGTAGGCAGCAGTTAAGAGGTCCATCCATGTAGTTAGTCTGTATATATTGAATACAAATGTGCACTAACTTTGTAGAAGTTACTTCTCTTTGTCTAACTTATAAGTACACTGATCATGAAATCTATACTTCTGTTTAAGGTTTATTGTGAGATAAAGTAAATAACACACCGAGTCTTGAACATTTAAGATGGTGTCAGTCTCTAATAGACACTCAATAAATAATAATAATAATTACTACTGTTGTTATCATCAACTTTAAACAAGACATTTGTTGCATTCCACTAATCAGATTAAATGGAATGATTTATTTCAGTGCTACAGAGAACCAATTAAAGAATAACTAAGCCCTCTTCATTATATATAGATTGATTTATATGTAAGTAACAATCACAAGGGTATTGACATTAATTAATTTTAAACATTGGTAATAGCCAATTAAAGTGTAGAAAGTGTGGTTATTTCAAATTTATTGAAACTTCCTATGAAAAAATTCACATCAGAAATGATGGCTTCTGTTCAATGCACATCATTTTGGTGGGAGGTGTAATTGTGCTTCTAGGTACCTGTATGTAAGCTATTTGAAGAACAGTAAAGTTTAAAATAATGTCACATTGTATCTTCTCCAGTCCTCTGCAAGTCAAACAGCTGACTAGCAAGGGTGGGATTTAATGACATGTTGTTCTGAATGATTTAGAATCATCACAAAAGTTAAAAGGATAGGAACATGTGCAAGAGCACATTCACATTGCTTGATAGCTTTGGATTCTGGACCAGTCTTGAGATCTAGAACTTTGCTATCATTTTTAATGGGTTATAAAATGCAGTGCAGTACCATACCCCATAGCCACTATGAGGCTATGGCATTTAAATTTCAATAATATTACAATTACATTCCTCATTTGGTTTAAATGTTCAACAGTCGGTTAGTGGCAATAGCACTGGACAGTTAGGATACGGAACAACCATGTTATCCCAGAGAGTTCTAGGGTTGAGTGCTGGGAGGAGCAGGTATGAATGGAATAAAGTGGGAACTGGAGGAGAAACCAATCTTCAACATGGTGAAGATGCACAGCCTACATGTGGGGTCCTGTGCAGACTGCTCTTTGGGTAGGCTTAAGGCAGTTCTTCCAATAGGAAATTTTTAATACAACGTAAATCCAACAATGTGTCTTTGGTGTGGGTGGCTGGGAAGAATGCAGCAGCTGGCGAGATACAGGAATAACTGATAAGAAGCTAAGCATCATGGTTACTGTGTGTATACAGTACTGTGTGTTATATAGGAAGGGTGATAAGTTCCCATGCTAGTAGGCTTTTTCCTGTCCATATGAATCATCCCTTAAGGTCCTTCTGTGAGTGAGGCAACCCACCTGGGATTGTGATTGGAGACAAATTTACTTCAGCAGGAGGCTGGTTCCAAAATGCCAACACTAAAGAAAACAAAAAAGAAAAAGAAAAAAAACTCACAATCTCCTAACAGTTTGGCTAACAGATTTAATGACAAATTCTTTTTAGATATGATAGACACATATCCTACAGCATTGAGCTGCAAATATTCCCCTTGCTGTGGTCCTTCTGTCCACAAATAGATAAATAGTCATATTGGCTTATTTTAATCATGTTTTTCAGGATATGATATCATTCTCCATAATTAATTTTCTATTCCCAGGCATTTTTTTTTAAAAAGTAGTTCACATTTTTTTTTGCATTGTTTCCCTTTACTGTCAAATCCAAACCTTTTTATTTCTCTTTTCTGGTCATGATATTAAACAAGACACTGGATGACATAAAAAGGTGACTGCTCTGACATGTGCTACCACTGAAAAATCAATGTTGTATCCTTGGCTTATTCTAGGGATGTAAGACTGCAGAACTAAGCTATGAGGTGATGTGCATGGCTCCTAGGAGAACATTTGAGGATGTTAGATTACAGCCTGCATGTGGGGGTCTGGGACTCCTGTGCAGACTGCTCTTTGGGTAGGCTTAAGGCAGTTCTTCCAATAGGAAATTTTTAATACAATGTAAATCCAACAATGTGTCTTTGGTGTGAGTGAATAAAGTGTTGGGGAGAGCAGGCAGCCAAGGTCAAAGGAGAGCGGTATCAAGACAGGTGCAAACTGTCATACTCATGTACTCAGAGAAAGAGGCAGACCAATAGAAATGGTCTACCAAAAGCTCCCTGATTTATTTCCTGTTCATTTAATTTTCTGCATCCTCAGTAAATTTTTATCCAACAGAAACTCCCCTGTTGTTTGGAAATATATTTCCTCTAAAAACTAAGATATGATAAAAAACGAATCTCCTCTAAATGAACAGAATGATTTTTTTTAAAGATTTAACTTCAAGTACTGACTGAAACAAACAGAAATATTATAATATACACCAGTGCAGAATCCATTCCCTGATCTGCCTCTGAGTGTCCATTCTCTGTCTTCCTACACATTCAAGCTCTCCATTTCAGTCTTGCTGACAAGCTGTTTGCAGAAAAGCCGTGCTCACCAGAAGCTAAGGCAGGAAGAAATTCACATAGGACACTTGCTCTGCTTCTCTTGCATTGTGAAATGACTCTGAAAGGCTAACAATAATATCCACGTAATATTTGGTGGTCTTTGGCAAGCAGGGATTGATTATTAATTGTCCAAAGTGCTTCTAAGTGTAGGAATGGAAAGTTCTGGAGCAATATGTAAAAGTTGGGCTCAGTTAGCCCCACATTAACTCCTACTGTTTGTCTCGGAACATCCCATTATGTGGAAAGAAGGGGACACTGAAGAGGGTGTGCATCTCAAGAAATATCCACTATGTTCTATTGTGGATCAACATCCTCATCCCTGCTCACTGGCTCACTGCGAGGTGCAGGCTGTAGCAGGCCATTCATTGTGTGAAGAGGCTTTCAGGACACATCTCCACACAGCCTTCAGACTTGTATTTCTCCCTCATCGAAAGTTTATCACAAGTCTACCATTCACGAAGCAATGTAATTTTTGGATACCACTGAAAATAACACACTGCTCCTGTATAAAAACAGACTCAAATAAAGCCTACCTAAAATGTCTATCTTCACAGTGCTGCAGTATTTGCATTTTACGGAAAACATTTTAAAATCATTTTAGTAAGTGGAATCCATTTTCCTCCATGAACTGCTAATACTGAATTCTTAATAGCTTCCCCAGGGTTTTGTGTCTTGCTATGAAACCTTGAGTGATTTCATCATTGTTGAGGCACAGTAAATAATCACAGTTTATGCTCATAAGCATAAAAGTCTCATCTATTACCCTTCCTAGGTTTTATATTCTTAAAGATAGAAAACTTATTTTCCATGCAATCTGAGTATGAGACAATGCTAAATTGGTTGATAAGCCTGGTGAACATTGGTATAAACATTCTTAAAAAGCTTTAATGTATAATATCAGCACTTTAAATCCTTATAGAGACAATTATACTCCAAATTTCTCAGTTTTTAAATAAGCCGCTGACTGATGCTTTCCTTTGTTGGAGCTCATCTTTGTTTTCTTTTTGCTTATTTTTTTTTTCATAAAAATACCATGTCAGCATGTTCTTCTTCTAAGTAGCATCTTTAGGTTCATGTTCAAAATTTTAAAGGTCCTGTGTGGGATGCAATAATTTTTTTTTAAAATATTAGATACAGGGGTGGTTTGCAAAAGTACTCCAAGTGACTCCCACAGGTAATATAAACTATGTATGTAGCAAGTGGTTGCCACACAGGGGTTAAGGGTAGGTCCCTATTGGCTGAAGATACCACACACTTAGGACACACTACCATATAGCCTACCTGCTACCAAAAATACTATACAAACTGCCATGGGAGGGAAGAAAGCAAACAGGCCTACCCGGTTGCAACACCTATAGGGAACACTCATATGTTAGTGGGAACCAACAGCTGACTATTTATACTTAAGGCCCATTCAATGGGAGAGAAACCATACCTGGTACTGAAATCCTAGCCAGCTTCCCAAAGCCATGGACATTAGCAAAGAATCTATTACTGCCACTTGGCTAGGCCATCATCATTCCTTACTGTATTCTATATATTATACTTATACCCACAGGAAAAGGTAGCTACTACCTCTCATTAAGGAAGCCTCTCTTTAAAGCAAATGGAGAGCACCACAGAAAACCACAGCTGAACACAATGGGGAGAACAATGGGTAATGAGTCCAGTCTCAATGGATACCTCTGTGTCACAGCTCCTGCATCTATGACTCAGGGAACATCTATGGAATAATGGGTGGAAATGTTGTAAGGTTCAGAATGAATGGTGAAATAGTCTATCCTAGAAATTGCTGCATAGACAAGACCAGAACAATGTCAATATTAATGGTTGTAGCAATATAGAAGGGGGACTATTTCACAGGGTTCCACTTCTGACAAAGAACTACAGGCAACTAATGGCTGCTTGGAGAAGAATTAGCTTTTTCCCAAGGATAAGCCCCCTGTTTGGTTGCCCAGTGCAGAGTGGTGAGCCTTAAAATCATATAGTCACTGTGGTGGTTTGAAAGAAAATGGCCCCCAAAGGGAGTGGCACTATTTGGAGGTGTGGCCTTGTTGGAGGAAGTGTGTACCTGTGGGGGAGGGCTTTGAGGTCACTTTTGCTCAAGCTTCTCTCAGTGTGACTGTCACTGGACTTCCTGCTGCCTGCCTATGAAGATATAAGGACTCTCTCAGCTCCAGGACCATATCTGCTTGCATGCTGCCATGCTCCTCTCCATGATGATAATGGACTGAACCTCTGAACTGTAAGCAAGCCACCACAATTAAATGTTGTCCTTTATCAGAGCCGCCATGGTCATGGTGTCTCTTCACAGCAATAAAGACCCTAACTGAGACAGTCACCAACAATAAAAATGGATCAGCAGGTTGTATTTATATATTGTTCATAATTATTCATTTATATTTATGTATGTTTATATCAATAATCATCAAAGAAAAGCTATCAACTTGAGGGGGGTTATATGGGAAGGGTTACAGGGCAGGTTTCTTGGAGAGACTGCAGGGATGGAAGGGAGGAGACAAAGTATAGGAATTCCATTTCAATTAAAACATATTTAGGCCGGGCGTTGGTGGTGCACGCCTTTAATCCCAGCACTCAGGAGGCAGAGGCAGGCAGATCTCTGTGAGTTCGAGGCCAGCCTGGGCTACCAAGTGAGCTCCAGAAAAGGCACAAAGCTACACAGAGAAACCCTGTCTCGAAAAACCAAAAAAAAAAAAATATTTAAAATAAAAACTACAATGATTTTTAATAATAACAGATAGTGTGCTGGGGTGATGGCTTAGCAAGTAAAACACTGACTGTGCATGGATGAATGAAACTAGAGTTTGGAACCCAGGCCTCCAAGTAAAAACAATGTGGGTATGGCAGTTGGCCTATAATTCCATCATATGAGAAGTGGAGATAGTGAGTCTAGGAGCAAGCTGGCTAGCCAGACTAGCCAGAATGCCAATCTCTGGGTTTAGCAAGAGACTTTGCTTCAATATTAAAGGTGAAAAATGGCCAAGCAGTATCCCTGACATCAACATCAGGCCTTCATACACATGAACATGTGAGCTGATATATCCAAATCTGCTTTTTTCCATATAGGTATACATGCATCTACCCATGCATCCAATGTGTGTGTGCGTGCACGCACGCGCGCTAGCACACACACATACACACACACACACACACACACACACACACACACACACACAAACAACATTAAAAATTAGTAGGGCAGTGGTGGTGCACGCCTTTAATGCCAGCACTCGGGAGGCAGAGGCAGGTGGATCTCTGTGAGTTCGAGGCCAACCTGGACTACAGAGTGAGTTCCAGGAAAGGCGGAAAGCTACACAGAGAAACCCTGTCTCGAAAAAAAAAAAAAGTGCATCTTGAGGATGATTGAGGTGTCTCAACGAGTAAAGGCGTTTGTGCCAAGCCTCATGAAGGAGCAAATGGGCTACAAACGTGTTTAAATATAGAATTATAAAGGGAATTGATCCTTTGACAAACAAGCACATTATTGATTGACTAATTCAGTTCATATATATTGATAACTGTATTTTGCTTCAGTGGGAAACCATTATGATATACCATTATAATATCCATTATTTTAGAATGTCAATATTTGTATATAAGCCAAGCATGAAACAAGCAATTTCAAGAATAACTCAACACATGGGCACTGTAGAGAGTGCTCCACAGTATGAGCACTGGCTGATCTTCCAGAGGACCTTGGTTCGATTCCCAGCACCCACATAGCTACAGACAGCCATCTGTAACTCCAGTTCCATGGAATATCATGCTCATCTCTGGCTTCTGGAAGCACTTCATGAACATGGTGCGCATACATACATACAAGCACTATATACACTAAATCAAAATTTGAAAGAGCACCACAAATCTTACTTATGGAACTTTATATACAAGTGCATTTTGGTAAATATTTCATGGATATAAAATATGAAATAATTTCTAGATGTTGTAGACATATAATTTTTATTTGTATTATATATATACATTTGTAATTCTATGAAATATGATATATACATACATACACAGTAATTCTGAATACAATCAATTCTCAAGGATATGGTAGGGATACCATGTTTCAAGTGAAATTCAGAGTAATGTATGCAAACACTGATTTCAAAGATTTCTCAGTAACGGAGAAACCCACCTATAAATTCTAGGTTAAACAATGTATTTTACATGTTGTCCTTTTGTCTTCATCTGAAAGTGTCAAACACATCTAAAAGTTTTGTTTGATACTTTGTTGCATTTTGATCTAGTCTATTCAGCCTTCTGTAACAAATTATCACAGAAGTGGTAGCTTACCAACTACAGACATCCATTTCTCACTGTTCCAGGGCTGAGAAGTCCAAACGGGTAGATTCAATGCTAAGTGATTGAGGACCTTGTTTCTGATTGACAGTGGTACTTCCTCACTGAGCTTTCACATTATGAATTGGATGAGCTAGCAGTCTGTGGTCTCTTTTATCATCTTGGTGGCTGCTCTTGTGATAAATTCAGTTGCTAAAGGCCTAACCTCTTCATACGGGTGTGTGCAGAGTTAGGATTTCAGTGTTAGAAGAAGACAGGAACACAGAGAGTTTCTCCACACCTTTTTTGTACCATTTTTGTTCAGTTATTTCAATGTCTTAAATATGTATTTAAATATTCATCATATAATCTTTTTAGAAGTATAAAATCAATCTCTATACAGCATTTAGTGATTTTTTTCTTGATATTCTGTTTTGTATAATGTTAACATTTAATAACCTGTTTCTTTTTAGTTTTTCAGACAAAAGGAGTGACTATCTACTAGAACATTTATTTCTAAAAACATTTATCTTTAAATTATTTTATCAATTTAGTCAGTGAAAAAATATAGATAATAATAGTACTTAGATCCAAGCTTTCATGAGAACTAAGGGACTTAAAATATTTAAGGCATGAAAGACAGCATACAGCATGTTTATGCTTCCAGACATGCATTAATAAGGAATTCATATTTAGTATTATTAACTTACTGGTTGATACAAGAGTGGAAGTCACTATAATTATGCAAAATAGAGTGAAGGTTGTACTTTTGCCATCTTGTTTGGAGTCATTTTTGGTCTAATTCTTTCTAATTTTTCTGTAGTTTACAAAGTTTTCTTTATCACCTCACAGGTATCCTGCTGTTCTCTTTTTCAGTGATATAGTTGTCCATAATTTATTTTTAATTCTACTTAGTGATTATCTGTGCAACTTCCAAGGCTAATCTTTTAAAACATAAAATATTACAAACATATGGAAAACTACAGATAAAGCTATAACAGACAACAGACAAAAATGTTGTCATTAAATTTAACAGATGTTAACATCTCGCTCTGCTTGCTTCAGAGCATCTCCTTAGAGAAATAAATCACAGATAGATCTTCAGACAGCTCCACACCCAGAGCCTTGGTCCTGAAACTGGCGGCAAATACTCCTATATGTCTTTAAATATTTCAGCCCATGACACTGCACCTGATTAGCATTCAGTTAATAATGGGAATGTTTGCAGTCTTCCTATTTCTTTCTCTTGTTACTACATTTTTATATATAGAATATATTTTACTGGATATCTGATGTGGATAAGATATGAAATATCAGGTGCAGCATTCCACATTTGTTGTCAGAGGAGAGGAAATTGCAAACTGAGGGCTCTGACCTAATCAAAGGATTAATCTATGGATAGATTTTTTTTTAATTGGTCAAATGAGATATGCTGGAAACTGGAAAGTGGGCCTCCCTGGAGAGAGTGAGTCCATGGGTGTGTCTTTGAAAGGTGTGTCTTCTTGTCAGCTTCTTCCTCTCTTTAGGTCTGCATTCTGAATACCGTGAGGAAAGGAGCTTCCCTCACCACACATGCCACCAACCTTAGACTGAAACCATAGGATGAATACGTTTTCCTCCTTCAAGTTGTTTTACTCAAGTATTTTTTGTCATATTTTGAAACATTATTGCAATTAGGATTACTATATCAAATACCTTTTCATAATAATAGTGTTTCATTTTAGGCTTTTACCCAATTTAAAAAGTACTTGGCTTTGCTTTTAAAAGTTTTTCATATTCCTTACCTATCTGTTTTACATGGAATTTTTTCATGATGGTCTTCTCAATTTTGTTTCATCTAATGAAACAGTGTTGTTTTATATGTTAGAGTAACTTTAAAAAATGTTTGTAGATATTATATTGTCTATGTGCTGGATAGTTTTATGTCAACTTGACATAAACTAAACACATCTGAGAGGAGGGGACCTCAATTAGGAAAATGACTCCATAAAACAAAGTGCTGTAGGGCATTTTCTTAATTAATTATTGATGTGGGAAGAGACATCCCATTGTGGGTGGTACTATCCCTTTGCTGGTGGTCCTGAGTTCTATAAGAAGGAAGGCTGCGGGCGGTGGTGGCACACGCCTTTAATCCCAGCACTCGGGAAGCAGAGGCAGGCGGATCTCTGTGAGTTCGAGGCCAGCCTGGTCTACAAAGTGAGTTCCAGGAAAGGCACAAAACTACTCAGAGAAACCCTGTCTCGAAAAAAAAAAAAAAAAAAACAAAAAAAAAAAGAAGAAGAAGAAGAAGGAAGGCTGAGTAAATCATGAGGAGCAAGCTAGTAAGCAGCACCCCACCCCTCCATGGCCTCCGTTTCAACTCCTGCCTGCAGGTGCCCACCCTGATTGAGTTCCTGTCCTGACTTCCTTGATGATGAACAGTGCTGTGGAAATGTAACATGAATAACCTCTTCCCTCCCCATCTTGCTTCTGGTCATGGTGTTTCATCACAGCAAGTGAAGTTCAAACTAAAAGAGTCTGTGTCACTGCATACCTGCCAAACAGCTTTGAGAGAGCAAGAAAAACTAATCTAAGTGAAGATACACATTCAAAACTATTATTCTCTGTTAGATGTGGGGATACTGTTTATCCTTCATTGGGCTTCTAGTGTAGCAGTAGGAAGTCACAAATTAGGATTTCGACATTTGATTATTCCATCTATGTACGTTTTCCTAGTTTGGGAGATCACCACTATTTTCAGTGAACTGCTAGACTGGTATTCTTGTTTCATTTCTATTGCTGTGGGAGCAAAAACGAACAAAACAACAACATAACCAAACAAACAAAAAACTCTGAGCAGAAGCAATTTAGAAGATAAAAGGGTTTACTTCAACTTACAGGTTTTGGTTCCTCATTGAAGGAATGATGAAATCAGGATATTTCAAGCAAGTACTTGAAGCAGAATCTAGAGAGGTATGCTGCATGCTGGCTCACTTACAGACACACAGCTAGCTTTTTATATATACCAAGACTACCTACCCAGGGAAGGATGCTACCCACAGTGATCTGGGCTATCTTACATCAACTAACAATCATAACAGTCCCCCACAGACATTTCCACTTGTCAATCTCAATTGACCCTCCCTTCTCAGGTAACTCTAGGCTGTGTCAGGTTGACAGTTAAGGTCAACAAGGACAATGATACTGCATTGTTATGGATCCTAATCCATTATGGAAAGCTGTTTTGATCAGATAATCTTAAAATTCCACAAGGTTTATTTCAGTTATATTTCTAATCTCTGCTTATTTCAGCATTTCCAATTCTTTTTGGTAAGCCTCATTGGTAACTAAACCTGCTGCAAAGAAATGCTGGGCTTTGCATCACTTTTATCATCTCACACACCAGTAATTTCCATCCTCATATTTCTGGTATTTTTTTAAATTTTGTTATGTAGTAGTTTCTAAAGTTTTTCTATCATATTATTAGTTCAAATGGTTAATCTGTTGTCTCAAAGTATCCAGTTCATATTTTAATTTTGACAGCTTTCCTTTCAATCTACCATCAAGCCTGCCACCAATTTGGAGGAAGAAGTCTACAGAATTTTCATTGTATCCCATTATTTTCTTATTACTGAATTTCTTTTCCATGAATATGATACGTTCTCATGTGCTACTTAAAGAACCAAATTTTTACATGCTTATTCTGTTAATTGTTATTTTTATTGAATGTCTACTTTTCACTTATTTCATGTCAATAATCTCAACCAAATTAATATTCATTTCCGGTTGTATTTCTAAAGTGTTTCAGTATTGACTTATATACTGGTGTTCATGTATGTGTATGCATGCATGTATACTACAGCACCCATGTGGCAGTCAAAGGACAATTTGCAAGAGTCACTACACTCCTGCTGTGTGGCACCAAGTGTCTATACCTACTGAACCATTTCCCTGGCCCCTGAGATGTGTTTATATTTAATCAACTTTAGACAGAGAGCAAATAGATTCAAATTTACTACTCATAAAAATATACTGTATGTAGATTATCTTTCTAACTCTGTGTTTACTTGACTGATCAACTGGTTGCAGTTTAACAAGACACAGTAAATCACGTGCAACTTTTAGTTTAACATCTATTGCCTGTTAATCTTTTGTTCTTTGGGGCTCTATCAGACTGAAAACGGGTAGTACTTGAATGTCTAATGCAAACAACAGACTAAGCACATTACAAAAACATGGTTCTACACTCTGATGATAAGACTTACGTCACTGCCTCTTTACCACCATCCCATACCTAGATCTTCATTAGTAATAAATAACAATATTGCACCATTGTCTTCTAGTCTATCTTAGCTACAGATGTACTACAATGCATGGAGGAAGAGGGATTGTCTCTAAGGCCTAGAAGAAATAAGAGCACTTAGTTACTTGATGCAATACCTGTTCAGCCATACAGGAGCCACTCAGTTGCCTGACTGATATAAACTATTTTGTTTCTGGACCATGGGATAGACAATAAGAATAAATTATTTTTAACTTTACTTTTCTATTAATAGTCTGTGGTGATATTTTATTTGTGCTCTAACAAATAAAGTTTACCTGGGGATCAAAGAAAAAAGCCAGCAACTATATTAAACATAGAGGTCAGGCAATGGTAGCATGCGCCTTTAATCCTAGCATTCTTGAAGCAGAGATTCAGCCGGATCTCTGTGAGTTCAAGGCCACACTGGGAACAGGTGGCACACACCTTTAATCCCAGCACTAGTTAACCATAGAGGTCTGGAGATCTATACAGACAGACAGGAAGGGATAGAGCTGGGTGGTGAGAGGAAGTGATGTAGCTGGGTGGAGAGAGGAAGTAAGATGGCAGGGCACAGAAAGGTATATAAGGCATTGAGTATCCAGGAAGTATCTCTCTTGGGATGAGGATTTCCTAGCGGTAAGCTGGCTTGTTCTATCACTCTGATCTTTCAGCTTTCATCCCAATATCTGGCTTTGCGTTTTTTGTATTAATAAGACCTTTTGCCGGGCGGTGGTGGCGCACACCTTTAATCCCAGCACTCGTGAGGCAGAGGCAGGCGAATCTCCGTGAGTTCAAGGCCAACCTGGTCTACAAAGTGAGTTCCAGGAAAGGCGCAAAGCTACACAGAGAAACCCTGTCTCAAAAAACAAAAACAAAAACAAACAAACAAACAAAAAACCTTTTTAAATTCGTGTATTCGTGTTACAGTAGTCAGGGAAATTGTCTCCTCTTCTGGTCCATCCATTGTGGGGGCTTCATAAGCAGCTTTGCCAGTCTTACAGTTTTAGGAGACTGTGAGTTGGAGGCTGTGAAGGATATCCTTGAATTTTGATGGCAACATGGTGGTGCAGTGGGCATTTGCTTCCAATTTCGTTGAAAGAGCAAATAAACCCAGTAGGGACTTCTTCCCTGCCAGAGTCTTGGACTCTCAATGTTTCTTCTACAGCTCTGATGTGCTAACTCTCAGGAGATAGGCTCACTCTCATTGCTCTATTGTGGCTCCTTTTTCCAGGTCTTACTATAGTTCATTTTGTTACCCAGGGCACTCACATTCTGGTCAGCAGGAAGAGGGATGAAACTAAGTAGAAAGCACAAAGGACATGCATGAACTACTGCTGTGGGATGTTCTGTATGGCAAATGTGTTGCTAATAAAACACTGATTGGCCAGTGGCTAGGCAGGAAGTATAGGCGGGACTAACAGAGAGAATAAAAAGAGCAGGAAGGTGGAAGGAGATGATGCCAGACGCTGCCAGCCACCGCCAGGACAAGCAGCATGTAAAGATGCCGGTAAGCCACGAGCCATGTGGCAAGGAACAGAATTATAGAAATGGATTAATTTAAGATATAAGGACAGTTAGCAAGAAGCCTGCCACGGCCATACAGTTTGAAAGCAATATAAGTCTCTGTGTTTATTTGGTTGGGTCTGAACGGCTGTGGGACTGGCAGGTGAAAGAGATTTATCCTGACCGTGGGCCAGGCAGGAAAACTTAAGCTACAAACTACCTATTAAAGGAGGTGCCAAGAAGATTTCCTGACCTTCCCATTTATATTTTTTCTGACTGGAAATTAATTACAAAGCCATTACTACTTTAAGGGGAGCCTGGATCTGGAAACAGTCTTGTTGGGCATAAGGTTTCTCATCATACTGGAGTGAAGTGATAAAGGACAGAGAAGAGGAGAGCTAGCTGATTTTGTCTCATTTGTCATGGTTTTTGTTTGTTTTTGTTTTGTTTTTCAGAAGATATTAGAATACCAAAAGTTAAGAGGAGTTAAATCAGTCCTTGGTAGCCAGGCTTCATTTAGATCAACACAGCTATTCACTGTGTGCCTTTAGATAACCTCAAATGAATTTGTCTTTTAGTTGTGTGTTAGACAATGTTTCTATAACTCCACACTTCCATGTTTTAATTCACAAGGATTCTAAATGTTAAAACTGTTTGTTTCTACTGAGATCCTGCCTTGTCTATGAATAAGCCACTTGTAAATTTTTGAAGGAAATATTGATTTTTCTCTTGTTCCAACATTGTTTTGGTTATGTTTGAAAGAATTCTTCAAACCAGTGCCACATGTGTGACCTATACTTGTTGCCATATTCTAGCTAGCACTTTACTCAGAAACAGATGTATGAGTAAGTAAAAGAAGAGGTAACCAGTGAGACAGATTGTGAGGTGAGAGGCAAAATAGACCCTGTACTTTTAATATTTCTTGACTCTATGCCCAAATTCTTTCTGTCACTTTGCAAAGAGCAGTTTAAAATGTGTAATGTAAAAATCAAACTGTCTTCTTGAAAATGAACAGTTTTAATTACTATGAATTATCTTTTGTTAATGTAACTTTTTATCTTTAATTAGTCCTATTAACTCTCTAGCAGATAGCATCAATTTCATCAAGACAAAAATCCTATTGCAAGCACTTCAAGGATGGTATTTTAGTTCAGTGTGGTGTGCACATTGGTTGCTCCTCATTGACTTGGGAAGTTGAGGTAGGAGGATCATTTGGGCTCAGAAGTTTAAACCTATTCTAGGTAACATAGTGAGACCATGTCTTATTAACAAGGGGGAACATATGTCCTTATGGTATGATTGAGCAATCCTGGGGTATATGCCAAGAGTGGTATAGGGTCTTGAGGTAGATTGATTCCAAATTTTCTGAGAAGCCACCATACTGAATTCCAAAGTGCCTGTACAAGGTTGCACTCCCACCAGCAGTGGAGGAGTGTTCCTCTTGCTCTGCATCCTCTCCAACATAAGTTATTATCACTGTTTTTTATCTTAGCCATTCTGACAGGTGTAAGACAGTATCTCAGAGTAGTTTTAATTTGTATTTCTCTGAGGACTAAGGATGTATAGCAATTTTTTAAATGTCTTTGGCCATTTGAGATTCTTCTGCTGAGAAGTCTCTGTTTAGCTCGGTAGCCCATTTTTTAATTGGATTATTTAGTATTTTGATGTCCAATTTCTTGAGTTCTTTATATATTTTGGAGATCAGCCCTCTGTCAGATGTGGGGTTGGTGAAAACCTTTTCCCATTCTGTAGGCTGTTGTTTTGTCTTATTTACTGGGTTCTTTGCCTTACAGAAGCATCTCGGTTTCAGGAAGTCCCATTTATTAATTGTTGCTCTCAGTGTCTGTGATACTGGTGTTATATTTAGGAAGTGGTCTCCTGTGTCAATGCATTCAAGGCTACTTCCTACTTTCTCTTCTATCAGGTTCACTTGGATTTGAGTTTTGTGCATGGTGAAAGATATGGATCTATTCACAATCTTCTACATGTTGACATCCAGTTATGCTAGCACCATTTGTTGAACATGCTTTCTTTTTTCCATGGTACAGTTTTGGCTTCTTTGTCAAAAATCAGATGTTCATATACGTGTGGATTAATATCAGGATCTTCAATTCAATTTCATTGATCCACAAGACCATTTTTTATGCCAGTATCAAACTGTTTTTATTATTATAGTTCTATAGCAGAGCTTGAGGTCAGGGATCGTGATGCCTCCAGAGGTTGCTTTATTGTACAAGATTGTTTTAGCTCTCCTCGGTTCTTTGTTTTTCCATATGAAGCTGAGTATTGTTCTTCCTAGGTCTTTGAAGAATTGTCTTGGGATTTTGATGTGGATTGCATTGAATCTATAGATTGCTTTTGGTAAGATTGCCATTTTTATTATGTTATCATAGCAGCATTATTCATAATAGCTAAAACATGGAAAGAACCTAGATGCCCCTCAACCAAAGAATGGATAAAGAAAATGTGGTATATATATACACAATGGAGTACTACTCAGCAGTAAAATCAATTACATCATGAAATTTGCAGGCAAATGGATGGAACTAGAAAATATCATCCTGAGTGAGGTAACCCAGACTCAGAAGGACAAACGTGAGCCTTCATCCAGTAAATGATGGAAGCAGACACAGAGATTCACAGCCAGACACCAGGCAGAGCTCCAGGAGTCCAGTCAAAGAGGGTGAAGAGGGGGTCTATGAGCAAGGGGCATCAAGATCATGATGGGGAAACCTACAGAGACAACCAAACCAAACTAGTGGGTACTCATGAACTTCAGACCAACAGCCATGGAGCCTCCATGGGACTGAACTAGGCCCTTTGCATAAGCCAGACAGTTGTGTAGCTTGATCTGCTTAACAGGTCCCCTGACAGTGTGATCAGGATCCATTCCTGGTGCATTAGTGGGCTTTTTGGAGCCCACTATCTATGGTGGGACACCTTGCACAGCCTTGATGGAGAGGGAGGGGCTAGAACCTGCCTCAACTGAATGTACCAGGCTCTGCTAATTCCCCATGGGAGGCCTTACCTTGTGGGAGGAGGGAATGGGGAGTGGGTTTGGGGGAAAAGCCCAGGGGGCTGGAGGAGGGAAAAGAGGGGGGGATCTGTGGTTGGTATGTAAAATGAATAAAAAAATTTCTTAATAAGAAAGAAGGGGGAACAATATGATAGTTCTAATAGTTAATTTATATTGTTTATTTATTAACTACGACACATCAAATATTCTCACCATCTTTTCTAAACAACAACTGGAGGTCATTACAATGATAGGCTTAGATTCCCATAGATTAAATTCTAAACCCTCAATTCTGTCTTTGCTTTTACTGAACTCACATATGGTAGATGTATAAAATGTCTTCAGTTTACTGTCTCTTACATTTTAAGTCATTGTGAATACAATTTTCACCACTCACAGACTTTTTATATTCATATTCTCTGTCTTCTGTTCTTGCTCACTTGTCCAGTGCTTTCCCATATGTTTAATTTAATTCTTTAAAATGAAGCAGGGAAATAAGTTTTATAATAGGAATGTTGCCATGAGCTAAATGTTTATGTCCCTGTCTATCAGAGATTCACATATTGGATCCCTAACATTCAGTATAGCTGTGTTGCATTTGGGGATAGTGTTTCTTTGCAAGCAAGTCAAACTAAGTGAGGCTAAAAAAATAGAGTCCCCAACCTGTATGATATGTGCTGGTGTAAGATGAGACATTATTATCTGAATTTCTTTGGCTTGTGCGCTGTCTTCCCAATCCTCACAGTACCTGAGGAAAGCAAGATGTGTCAAGCAGGTTTGATTACTATAACAAATATACAGTATAAGCAACTTAAAAGAGACAGGATAGTTTTTTTGTTTGTTTGTTTGTTTTTTGGTTTTTTGGTTTTTTGTTTTTTGTTTTTCATGGCTTCAAAAGTTCCAGTTCATGGCTACTACTTGGTGTAGTTATTTGGGCCTCTGGCAAGGAATGTGTTGCAAAACAAAACCACTGACCTCATGGTTAGGGAAAGCAACAGAAAGAACAAGAAAAAGGGAGGGTCCTACAGTTCCCTGCTGGGCATGATCAATAAGAAAAACACCTCATGGTATATTCCAAGTCTTGGCAATTTCACCACCTCAACAGCACCTCTCTCTAGACAGAGCATTTAATATAAGGAACTTTGAAAAGCAATTAAAGATCTAATCTACAGTATAACACAAAGACATGTCAAGACGGCAGAAATTGTAGGAGACAAGATGTTTTACCAGACACTAAATGAGTAAGCAACTTTACTAAGACTTTAGATTCTACTTGTGTGAGAAAACAAATTTCTATCATTTATGCAACCCAGTCTCCAGTACTTTGCTATGGCACTGTGAATACAATAGTACAGGATCATAGAGGTCCTGAGGCTAAAATATCTAACCAAGACCATGATTTAAGGAAGAAGAAAAACGGAAGCTTGCAACCTCAGCTTGATGTCATGAATACTAGAGACAGTTAAGAATGCACTCCACCAATTCTAGTCCGGTTAGAAAGCCAAGCACATGTTGGCCCTTCCCTGAGTCTTGTCAAAGTCTAGAGACCACCAGAGCTCACTGGGCAGAGATCTGAGAGAGTGGTCCACTTAGTGAGGATTCATTCCTAGTTCCACATCGTTTCCCTGATTTCAGCTTATGATGGAGATAGTGCAAGGAAATATGAACAGGAAGACCTCATTCCAGGTGGTAGCTGAACAGTATTGAAAAGCAATACAGTAAGCAGCAGGTGGGGATAATTTGAACATCATTGTTATAGAATCAATATTAGTGCATGTTTGAAGAGGGTTATAAAACTAAATGTGTACACAGAGAAAAAGAGTGAAAGGAAATGTAACAATGTTAACCCAGGAATGGTCACTGACACACCCTTTGCTGCTGGCTACTCTGTTCTAGAATATTTTAAACTATTTTCAAATCAGAACATAATCAAAATCAAACATGCTGTGCTGTAGGTATTTAAATATTAGACTGCCTCTCTACATCCTGATTTTTTTTTTTCTGTGCTGTATGAGTTTACTTTTTTGCTTGTATCTTTGCAGTTTGGAGTCTTGTAAAGCTTGTGCATCTTGATAGCACATGCACTTGAGCAATTACCTGTGAGGCAGTCCAAGTCTAACTGAGGTTTTACATATATTCATTTAATAGCACACATTATTTCACAGAGTTCTCTTTTCTGCCTCTACCACATTACCAGGAAAGCCTGTTAGAACGGAAGCTCTGTTTTTCTAAGAACACTCCTTGTTTTGAATTAAGTATAATTTTGCATGCTTAACACAGTGAGGTTTGGACGAGTTTCCATGCATCAATATCTTTAAAATATCTTTGTCTCCACAGGCAGGTGAGGGAAATGTTGAATATTTAGCACTTGCTGTTAGAGACAGTGTTGCTATTCTATGTGATGTAGGAAGTGGATTGCTTCTTAGTGAGCATTTGGAGGAGGCTCAGCTGACTAGTTATCATTATTGTTGGCGTTGTCTTGGCCGTAACCTGGTTATATTTTCAAAAAGGAAATCTGTGAATACCAAATTAGTGCATGACACTCACATGGAAGTCTGGAACTTCTAATTCCGCCCTGAGTAGCATGAGCTCTTGGACTGAGAGAAAGGCTCTTTCACTTTATGTTCCTTCTAATTACGAGCAGGTGAGCCTCTTCAAATCTGGTCAGAGTGGGCAGTTTGGTGGTTATTCTAATTGCCCTCACCTCCTCAAAATACCAAACACCAAACAAAACGGGCAAGCCCCGATAATGAAAGCTATGCTGTCAAAAACAAAACCACAAGCAACAGACGAAAGTCACAACGGTGCAAGGAGATATCTCAAGAGGGATAATTAAAATACACACGCACACCAAAGAAAAAGAAATAGATGATTTTTGTGCTCTTCACCCCAAATCCTCTTGTACTTTCAGCGAGTAATAAGACAGTATAATGCAAGCTAGAGTGCCTCTGAAATTGGCAATTAATAAGGAAGCTGTTTTGATTGTATATGGTTTCCTGCTTGATGTTTAAACAGACCATTCTGTTTGCCGCCACCCACGCTCTGTCTGCTTCAGTGAAGAGATCTTGGTAGTTTTGACTTTTCTGACTCTAGACATGCACAAGGGACCTTTTTTATAAATGAAATGATTTGTCTCTTTGTGTTCTTGTCTTTGTGGGTATAGAAACAGAGAATAGTCACTCCATGAGCCCAGGTGATCTTTCTTTGCAGATATATGCCTTGGGCATCTGCTGGGTTTCTGTTTAATCCTTTATTTTTGGTGTGTGTGTGTGTGTGTGTGTGTGTGTGTGTGTATGTGAGAGAAAGAGACAGAGACACAGAGAAATACAGAGACAGAAAGACAGACAGGCAGACAGAGATAGAGACAGACAGAGAGACAGACAGAGAGACAGGGAGTCAGAAAGACAGAGATATTACAGCCTCATTCTTGCTACAGTTTTCTAGGGTATGTGTCTTAATGGAGGGCCATGCCTACATGGGGGTGCCATTTATACAAAAGACAGGCATGGAAGTGTATGAAGAACCAAAAACGAATAAAAACAGAAAGTGTCACTATCATATTATCTTATCTTGTTTGTCCTAGTCACAGCCTGGGACTCTTGCTTCTAGCAATAAGAACACAGCCAACCTGGTGTCTCCGTTCTCATCTCAGATAAAGGAACGTGGAAGTGAGGGATGAGGGCTTGGCAGTCCCATCTGAAGATGTAGAAAATTTTTTAGACTTTTGCTGTATGGTGCTACTCATTGCCCAGATAACTCTAAAGAAATCTTAAGGCTGCATCAATCCAAATTTAAGCTCTTTTATAAATAGATTTATTCATTCAATAAATATTTATTGGACACTTACAATGTGCAAAGCAATTTGAAAATGCATAACGTAGTCTTTTCTTCCAAGTGGCACATGATTGCATAGGAGCAAATAATATATATATGCAAATAACTATATTATTCTATTCAAGTCTCTTTCAGTTGCAAATGACAGAATCTAAGCACAAAGTCACTTAAACAAGAAAGGGACACATTGCTTCCTGTAACTGAAAATCTATGAGTAGATTATGGGTAGATATTCAGGCATAACTCAGGGCTTCTTTAGTATAAATTTTAGCCCTCTCTTCTTTTCCCTCTCCTTCTATTTCTTCAAGTTTGGATCCTATGGACAAGAAAATATGGCCAGAATTATCACGACTTAGCATTGGTCATTTAACCTTAGTTCATAAATAGTGTCAGGACACTGACATGTCTCTATTTAAATATTTACTAAATTAAAGAAGTGTTTTAAGTGGATTATAATTGCATGAAAACAAGTTACACCGATTTAAAAATAAACAAAACACAGAGTTTAACATAAGTTTTTAGCAAATAATAACAAAACAAACAAGAAATCTTTACACCTTTGTAATTCTCACCAGTAACAGCAAAGGAGAAAATAGAAAATTCTAGAGAGAAAAATATGGGATTATGTGGAAATGTAATCATCAAAACCTGAAGTGCTTGACAGCAAGTACACATCAGGTAGAGAGCTGAGGACAAGCAAGTTTATGAATGAGAGAGTGGGAAAATGGCCAAGAGATCAGAGACTGTGAGGAAAAGGTCAGATCAGATTCCATAGGAGTAAGAAGGTAGATGTCAAAATGATTCTGAGTTTGGAATAGGGAAGAGTTTGAGGTTGATCTTTAGACATGGCTGTGTTGCTAGGCAACCAGACTGTATGGGGAATGAAGTTCACCTCAGAGAAGTGTCTAAGTCACTAAGAGGTCAAGGTTCCACAACAGTCCCAAATCTATAGTTAAACTATAAGGGATGGAAGTCGTATCAGGAAAACAAAAACAAAAACAAAAACAAAAACAAAACTCTAAGGATAAGGGAATTGATATGAGAACAGATGATCTTTAGAGATGATGCAGAGAGGGAAATAGGTTCATTGGTCACTACCTTCTGTAAACTATGCTAATATAACTACTCAGGGCAGTCTGGCCAGAGGCAGGTCACCAGATTCTCAACAAGCTAGACAGGTTAGTGGAGCCTTACTTTGTGGACTGGGTGAATTTAGGTGCTAGTAGCTTTATAGTAGATTGTATTGTATCCAGAGCCTCAAGTTCTTTTGAAGTTCCCAATGGCAGTGATGCCTTCTCTCCATTCCTATGGAACCAGTCATATGAGGAGACTCAGAGCTGGGAAGGTGCTTCCAATTATGATAGCCTGGGAAAATTTGCTCCTACTTTAATCACGTAATAGCCTTCATTACTAAATATTCTCTTATTCCCACCACTTGCTAAACACTGCTATTTTCAATTTGTGTCACATGTTTTATTAATATATGATTTTAATGAATTTCTTTCATTTGTTGAATCTTAGAAGTTTTGTATCCAACAGTTAATATTAGAATGCCAATTTCATGTGGATAGGGATCTTGGCCAATTTCTTCAGTTTTATGTCACCAGTTCCCTGATCTTTGTTTTTGAAATAGAACACACATACTTGGTTATACGCATGTACACACACACACACACACACACACACACAATATTCTGTTAATTTTTTTTATAAGAGGACCAAAATGAACTTGACTCTAAACATACTAAGAAGATAAAGCACGCACTCTTTTTGAAGGTTGTTTCTGCGATATTGAAAAGATATGAAACTATTCATCATCAAGGAAGCACAAGAATTATTCAAATCACCCCACCCTCATATTATATTTGTAGTTATTTGTTTTCATGCACTTTTCCATTTCCCTAATGAAAATGCTTTTCTCTTTCTCTCCCCATCTCATTTCACTGTTATCCTCCACCCCATAACATACAACAGCATTCCTTTGTTACATAGTCACAGCATTTCGGGGTATCGAGCCTAGCTTTAATGACCAAACCCTCTCTCTAGCCCTGTTACATATTCATTACACGGGTAGTCACCCTTAAATGTATTTACCAGACCCAATTTCCATGTGAGTACTTTAATTCATCCTCTCTAATATACATTTTTTTTCTGATTTGCATGGCTAATGGGAATAATGAAATTTCTAGATTCAGCACAGCTCTTGCTGTAACTTTAGAATCATTGCCACATTATTAAAATAATGAAAGCAAAATACTCAGCTGTGTGGAGAGTGATGCTAATGAGGTCAAGGTAGTCAGCTCAATCTCCAGGCAGTCAGGCTAGCATTTTACACAGAGGAAAATAGTCTCCTGGCTATAGACTGCACCCTATCCTCAACCAACCACTTCACAAACAGGAGCCATTAGTTACAAGTAGACTACATGAGAGGAACAGAAGACTGTTAGACAAATCTACAACGTAGGGTAGGATTGGGGCCATTTTCATAAGGATCCCAGTCACTTGGGGCCTATATCCAGAAGCCAAATTTAACTAGGAAGTAGAGATAACTTTAGCTTGTGATCACTGAATTTATTTCAATATACAACCATACCAGACAGAAATAGTCAAAAAATAGGGTAAATATCAGATAATAAGTAGAATTTGGGAGTGGCAATACCAGAGAGTGGACTAAGCTTTAATAATATTTGCTCATTCGAGAATAGCCTTATGCAAGTACTGCACAAATTTGGAGGGAACTTTTCACTTATACTATGAAATAAACATTCCATGTTGGGCTATTGATGCTGTGTTCTTTACATTTATTTCAGAACATAAATGGTGAATACTCTGCCCACTTCCTTTAGAGCTAATGAAAAGGACTGACTAGTGGTGAACAGTTTGTCCAAGACCCAGTTAACAAGTGGTCAAATTAGAATTAAGTTATTCTGATTAAGTAAAGAGATCTTTAGAACAGGGAAAAGAAAACAACTGTTTAATTTGGCAGTAAAATATAATAAAATTTCATGGGACCAAAAAGAGAAACATGTTTATTACCTTAAGGAAAACTCCCTGGTAAGAACAAAGTACAGCCTAGAGTGAAAAGGATGACCTCAAGATTCCAAGGGGAGAGATAGCCTAGGACAGTTGCGGATCTCACTAGCAATACTCATTCACAAATGTATCATCAAATGCTTGTGTGGAGGGACCCTGCAAGGTGGATGAGGTGAAAGTTTCCATCTACTGGCGATTTTGCAAATATGGGATCACTCCACACTTCATAGAAGAGAAATGATGACATGGTGTTTGCCTGACTTTTGTCATATTTGTCTTGAGTTTGTGAGCATGGGGTTAAGGCAAACCTCTGAATCCACACTTAGCCTCCTATCTCAGAATCCTCAAGACTCTTCACCGATAAACATTAAGGAATCGACATAATAGAAGAGGACAAAATGATAAGATGCAATCAACATTCAAAGAAGCCAACAAGCAGCCGGAGGGTTGGAGACAACCTCTTTTTGAACAGATGAAGAGATGGGTTGATATCGTGTTTTCATCCTAGTTTATAATCTGAATTGCCAAAAAAACCAACAATACATCCTATGACTAAATCAAAAGGTGCTGGAATTCAGAATGACAAAGATCAAAATCCCAGCTCTGCCACTTCCCACCTAGGAACTGCTGGCATGTGCACACTCTCTCTAGCCCCAGTTTCCTTGTTTAGAATGTGAGACTACTAACATTTTCTTGCTAACCGTGGTGATAAAACAAGATGGCTTATGTGACGCATCTATTTTCACAGATGCCAAATGCTCTGTGGGCATGGCTGGTGTCAGAAAACCAGAGAAAGATTGCTACAACTGAAGGGGAAATCCATAGCTGTCCTTAGGTTGGGCAGAGGAATCAGGGGACTTGAATTTCCTTTGGCTTAGGATTTTGTTAAGTTATTCATGTCTGAAGCAGAATTGGTTTTCATTATATCACAAAAGTACTAATGCAGACTTGTCTGCTGTTGCAGTGGCAGAAGGAAGGACTAAAAGAGACTTTGCTGTTTTGTGGGTGTTCCTGTGCCTTCTCTGAGGAGTGCAAGCAGTACAAGCCTGCAAAGATAAGGAAGGGTGGGCTGCAGAGGAGCACAAGGCAGCTAACCGGGTTTTGTGTGTGCTTCACTCTAAGGAGTGCAGACACGTGGGGAACTCACAAGCAAGCGTTTGTATGTAGACGCTATTTTGGAAATGTTGCTGATGAAGTCAATGACTTTGACTCCAAGAGACATTTTCATCTTGATTTCTAAGACAGGGTGAAAGCATCTGGCATAATCTTCAGGAAAGGTATAATCTTTTAGTTAGCTTAGAGGAAAAAAAATCAACAGCAACAAGTCAAAGCAAGTGCTGGTTAGACATGGAAAAAATTGCCACTTAGACGAGTATGATTGAGAGAAGCAGCTTGATGCAGGAGTGTACACTGACACTACCCCAAGACGCCTGGGAAATGGCACTGTGCTGGTTAATTGGACATTATGCTTTCCCTGGTGTTTCCATCATTATACAGCACATATGGTTTAACAATCTTGGGATAAATGAAATGCATGTGTTTCTTAAAATAGATTGTTTGGTCTACTGCTTCCAATTTATAGATAATGATATTTAAGCCCAGTTAGGAGTCCTATGTATGAAGTCCAACTTCATTATAATAGTAATATAGCAGAACTCAGACCATGGGTCCCATCACCTTAGCCTCAATCTTTCCTTACACAAACTCGAATGTCTGGCTAACTCTTAACATTCCTGAATGCTTTCTTGGTGGATGAGGGGAAATTGAGAACTTTAAGTGATTTAGATATTATCAGTGTGACTGCAGATTCTGTCTGGACATGCCAAGGGGTAAAGTTGTAGAAATTGGATACTGAGATGAATTTCTGTGCAGCTAGTATGCTACGTTCAAAGTTCTTTTTTGTGAAACAAATTACTGATAGTCACTTGTTCGTATGTTATTTTCATTGCATTTATAAACTGTCACTAAGCAAAGCATATAAAAATAAATTGGTTTTTGTAGATGCTAAATAATGAATGGTGTGGTGGTTTGAATGAGAATGGCCCCCATAGGCTCACATATTTGAATGCTTCTTTACCAGCTGTTGGTGGGACTTGACTCTTTGGGAAGGGTTAGAGAGAATGGCCTTGTTGGAGAAGGTGTGTTATTAGGGGTGGGCTTTGAAGTTTCAAAGCCAACACAGTCCCCAATTATTTCTCTCGGCCACGTGATTGAATTATAAGATGTGAGCCCTTAGCTACTCCTCCAGCACCATGCCTGCTGGCCTGCTGCCTTGCTCCCCACCATGATAGTCATGGAATCTAACCCTCTGAAACTGTAAGCTCCAGAGAAACATTTGGACATTTTTTCTTCCTGTAAGTTGCCTTGGTAATGGTGTCTTATCACAGCAGGCAATGGAAAAGTAACTAAAAGTAAAAGATAATCAGTTTTAGATGAAAATTTAGGAATAATATACTTGCCTAAGATTATATATTATACACACACACATATATACATACACATCTTGGCAGATGAGATGGTTTAGTGAGTAAAGGGGCTATTGCTCAGCCTGATGACCTGAGTTATGTCTCCAGGACCTATGTAGTGAGAGGAGAAAACTGACTCCCCAAAGTTCTGCCCTTACCTCCGTATCCACTTTGTGGCATGAACATATACAAATAAATAAGGAAGTAAATAAGTAAATGTAATCTTAAAAATGTATAATTCTGCGCAAAACTACACAGAGAAAAACCTTCCTGAAAAAAAAAAAACAAAAAAAAGTATAATTCTTTGATTAAAGATGGATCATCATATCTATAGGAAGCAAGTATCTATAGGATAAAGTTTTGATTGTACAATGCTCTAACAGCACAGGTTTACAATTAGCCAATTGAAATATTGCAAGTCAAGAGTACACAATGTGTTAAATAAAGATAAAATTTCAGAGCTCCTCGCTGACTGAGGTTTCTTAGGACTTCTATGGAGATATAATCTCACGGCATTAATTCTGATATTTCAAGCTATAAAATTGAAAGCTATACTAATGTTCACACAGTTACTCACATTTAATCTTACGAATAAACTTACATTCTCTCTCATATAGAGATTGAGTTAAGGGTTTAGGAGTTTACAGTGGGAATTTCAAAACAGATCTCTCAAATTCTGCTGTGACAAGTGAAGCCACTTGGGTGCTCTGTTGAAATGAAAATTGGTATTCAATAGGTCTAGAATAAGTAATGCATCGAAAATATAAGCATCTCATGGGATGTTTTGATTTTTCTTGGACATATTTTTGGGAAACAGGGGTTTTTCAGCAAGGCCTCATACAGCCTTAGCTGCTCTCCAACTTACAGTTCACCAAACAAGTATGACCTTGAACTCTTGATCCTCCAGCCTCAACCTTCAAAGTGATAGAATGATAGGGAAGTAGAGCCACATCCAGCTTGACACACATTTTGAATAATAAGGGTTTAGCAGAGCAGGGATGGATGAGAGGGACAATAAAAGGAAGCTTTGCAATACTACTCCTTTCTGAAGCTCCCTCTCCTTCACTGGATAATTCTTTCTTCTTTTGGTGGTCTATTTTATCGGATTTTTCCTCGTATTTTATTTCAGTAACGAAAAAAAGGAACTAATGCAGATGGATTAACCCCATGAGATTCCTGCAGTCAGAACTAATTTCTGGAGGAGAAAGACCTAGAATTGAAGCATCCACTGGGCAATAGAATCGGGAAGAAAATGCAGAAGTGGGGAAATTCAGAGGCATAACGAATACCATAGAAAACAATGCTTGCGATTCTAATTGTGGTTGTCCTGCAATACTTTCAGAAAAAAAAATTAAGGCATAACGAAGTATACCAACAAGAAACCTACAATGTTATTAGAGGGAAGCTTCAGATAAACTGGAGCTAGAGTAAACTTCCTTCCCTGGGTGCTTGTAGCAGGTAATATCCATTACATGGAAAACCAGGAGAATCCTGACTGTGTGGGTTTAGGAAATATTTAATTGCTTAAATACATTTTTGTTCTCGAACAAACTTATAGTAATTCCCAGAACAAAAATAACAACTTGTGGGAGTATATTTGTGAACAATACTGTGTCAGAATAAAATAGGTAGGAAGCAGCGGGCAGGGGGTGGGGTGGGGTGGGGTGGGCAGGCAAAGGGCTCCCAAAATAAAGCTTGCCTTGGGCACTGAGCACGCAAGATGATTATTTATACACACCAGGCAGGGACATGCTTGTTAGTTTAGGATGCTGACATTTCTGACAGCTGCCTAGGATTTGATTTTCTAGGATATTCTGAAAACCACAGTTTTTAAGCCTCCTAACAAGCAGTGACCCTTTTGTCAAGTAAAATATTACCCCTTAGGATAGGATACTCAGAATCCTTGTGTGGAATAGAAGCCTGTGGAGAAGCAGATCAGTGCATCCATCATGCTCTCCCAGTGTCCTGTGGTCAGCCTCAGAGATGCTCAGTGGAAACTTGGGGCTTTGCAATACATGATCAGAATCCAATTTTTCTAGCTACCCAGGTCCAGAGCTTTTCTTCCCCCAAATATTTGGTGACTTCCCTCTTTGCACAGACCCTACCATCTTATTAGTGAAACTGAAACTCCCGATAGAACTGATTTGTATATTATTTACCACACACAGAATAATTGACCCACTTGCTCTAAAATACTAGTAAATGCAACGGATCAATGGGTATCAAGATTTAGGGGAAACAAAACGCAATGAAAGAAAGTTTATCTTCTATTTTAATTTGCCTGCTATTCAGTACTTCCTCGTGTAATTTTGTATTTCTAATGAATGCAAGACGGTTTCAAATCAATGATCTTGTCAACAAATGATCGATATTGATTGATAATGAATCTGCCCTTCATAAAGAGACTCCCTAGGAGTGAATTCTAATGAGATGTTTGGCATTAGAAGGGTGTAAAGCATGTGATGCTTAGAAGCCTGTCAAAACAAAACAACAACAACAGTAAGAAAAAACTGCTGTCTATTTGTTAGAGTGCTGACTTTTCTTGTTTGTGTTATCTGATCATATAAGAGATTATAGGGTCTGGGTTATGGTGAAGCTGCTGTGGACTTGAAATAAGGAGGTCTGGTTTGATGGGCAACATCAGGCTATTTCGTTTTTTTTACAGTTAGACCTTTAGAGCAGGTATTTATGTCATTTTTTTTGTAAAGCTGGGCACCAGTTGTGGGTTGCTGTAGGAATGTCAGTGACTTGTCAGTGGTAGTATTATTCTCTTTTTGAGCTCTCTAAGTACATTTTCTCAATCTCTGGGAAGTTGAGCAAACTTCTAGATGTTTTCTTTCACATTTAGTGTTTCTTCTTGGTTAAAACATATTTCATAGGATTGTAAGTGTGTTTTATCATTTGATATTCTCTCCAGTCAAAAATGATAGTCATACAAGGAAATTCTCTAACCTCCTATTTTGTAACAAGAATTCCATTTACATCAGAAGAATTGAATCAAATATCTCTGATTGGAAGCAAAAATTGCATCTTAAAACGTTTTTATTCTTTACAGTGGTTAAACCCACAGGCAGCAGCATGCAAGGGAAGTGCATTAGTACTGAGCCCTATCTCTAGTATCCAAATGAAACATTTACTGGTGTCTGTAATTCTTAGAAAGAGATTTTTCACAAGACAAAATATTTCAATAGACAGACTTGCTCAACTTTCTGACTTAGGGATCCTAGTTCACTTTCCTGGTGTTTTGGATGCCTTATCATTTGCATTCAGAATGACAGGAATTCACCTTCCTCAGAATGCTGGAATTAAGAGAAGCATGAGATGGAGAACACATCATACTGCAAGATAAGTCCCATAAATTTTGCACCTAGAGTGCAAAGTCGTGGAATCAAGTGCAGAGTATACACTACAGCAGCACTCATTAAAAGGTAGCATAACATTAATTTTTTGCATTTATGGAATTGTTCTTACTAAGTAGTTGTACCCAGGCTATAATTAGGCAGAAGGCTGATAACCTGTAATTTTCTGATTAATCTAGAGACAAGATGGGAAAGTAACTGTGGTTGATCTCTTCTTGTGTTCATTATTATGAATTTATTTAATCTTCATAGTAGCCCTGAGAGGTAAGTACTTTAATTTTCATATTATAGTACTAGGTTCTATAGCTAAGTCAACTCCATTAATGGTCTGAACTTATGTAGTCAAAAAGAGTGATGAACTTGGATCTATATTCAGGTAAATGACTTCAGATCAAAATGTTTTTTAAACTTCACCCTGTTCCCCAAGAAATAAGAAAGTAATTTTAAATATATAGATAATTTTAAAATGGATACAGGACATCTGTAAATACAGATTAGATTTAGATGTAATATAAAATATTAGATTTTAAATAAATTTTATGTGTAATGCGGTACAACAATTGACCCCTAAATCAGAAAATATCCAGTTATTAAACATATTTTCTGCATTTCTCTATCATGAGAGGCAAGGTGTAGCAATTTGATTTTTCAGCTACAATAAATACATATTCTGTCTTTAATACCCTGGCAGTGATCACACACAGAGCCATTTGTGTTCCTGTATCCAAACATCTGCCAGAAAAATCCAAGATTATGAAACCTAGATATGCTATCTGTAAGATCTTATTTATATTCAAAGATCAGTAAAAATAAATGAAAATCTTTATTCTGATTATGTATTTTAAAAGAGAATGCTATATGTTTTGAGCTCATTTTCTTTTCTCATTGTGATAGACCCATTTGTACTGACGTGGGAAAGGGAGTCTAGAAGCAACCTCATGAATCCATCTACTCATTGCCTCCTCTACTTTCTCTTCTACATCCAAATCAGACAGCTGAGAACCAGCATATGAGACAAAAAACAGAGTGAGGAGGAAATGAGTTTTTGCATCATCCGAGATTTGATTTTTTTTGTGATTAAAAATTAGATTTAAACTAAAATTACAATTAAATTAGTTTAAATAAGAAGTTAAAGAGTGAGATTCACTGCAACCTGATTAAAATACAGATTCCTTCCTGCAGGAGAAATGTGCTCAAGCTCCACAGGCCAGCTTGCCACCTCTGTAGCTAGGAGGGCTCAACACCAGTGTGCACGAATTCCAGGCAAACACACTGGGATATCTATATGTGCAATTGAAAAACATGTTATTATTTCTGGACTTGTCACTAGACAAAGATAGGTATTGTTATGGGGAAGGTTGGCCTGAGCTACAATGACAACAGAATTAATTGAGCAAGTGGGCAATGATAGATGAATAGAAGTATGATTGATAGATGAACTGAAAAATGTAATATGTGTAGCCATATGTTAATTACTATGAGAGAATTCATGGATTCTAATCCCTATAAAATTATGCATGAAAATTTAAGATTAAATGCCTGAAGGAGAGCTAACACATTCTTGTCAAAAGTTGTTATTTTCTATGGAACTTCTTAATGCTTACAATAACACAGTATAAATAAATATAAATACTATCATGCAACAACTAAAAAAGAAGGCAAAGTTTATAGGCTTATGCCTCTGATTCAGCAGCATCCCAGATAAAATCAACAAGCACTATATTTTTAAAAGTACTTATATGTATTATGAACTTTGCACTTATATGTTTTTCTTTAAAAATCTTCAGTAACGGACTTGAGGCTCCTATTAAGTAACATTGACACATTTCCCCTCACATCTAGGATAGTGCTCACTGATCTTGTATGCTCTTGTCTATCAAGGACCGAGCCAGGATGCTGACCAAGATGAGTTATCATCAATCCTTAAGTTTTTCACCTTTCTGCTTCATGAGATAATCACCCTTCATTACTCATTCACCAGCGTGTAATATTGTGTTCTTCACACACTGTGGGTTAACTATTGTATTTACACTCTTTAATATACTGTAGTTTTTTAATGCAACTCTATACTAGATACTCTATCCATGGACTCTGCTCTTCAGAAAATGTGCATCTTGTGTTTCTTGAGCTCAATCAAACACTAGCAAGAGAACAGACATAATCACAGTTGCCAGCATTCTTTTATCTCTATCTGTACAATATCCTGGAACTTAATACACAGAAGTACTGAAAGCCTCCTTCCATATTCCACTGAAAACAAGATGTTACTCATTATGATACAACATAAATAACACAAAAAGATCATTTAGACCACTAAACCACAAAATTATGCTTTCTTATCAATCTAAGATATAATTCTGTTTACAAAACTATAATTTGTCAGTAAAATATGTGCCCTAGGATTCATTAAATACTGGTGCTCTCGCAGCATGATATATTTATTGCCTATGTCTTATTTTACTGTAATTCACACACACATACACACACACACACACACACACACACACACACACACACACACACATACAAAATTGCTACTCACTTTCCTTCCAAACCATTCCATCTCTAGTGCACATGTACAAACAAATAGGACCGTGTTTCACCATATGGACTCTGGATCTCTCTTCTCTGGATGCAGTGCCAGGTATGCCTTTACAACATGATCGCTATATAGTCTTGGAAATTTTTCTTGTATTTCCATAGGTCATATTTATTTTGTCTAAAACACAGATAATGATAAAATCTAGCAAAAATGGTTTTGTGAGGATTAAATACATAGCATTGTCTCTTGTATATATTAAGTGGCAATAAGTATTTACATTAATATGACTATTATAATAACTAAAGAATAAATGAAGATGTTGTCTACATTGAACTCTCTATGCAAATTTTCACACTGTATTGGGGGTTCCCTCTCAGCTTAAAGAAACAAACTTTTACAAGTGTGCAGCTGTTCTGGACATCATGAATGCATACACAACTATAATCATAGCAGTTATGTACCTGTCTTTTAAGCACATCCTACTAAGTCACATATCCCCAGAAGACATACACAGCTATGTGCAGAGAACCTGCTGCCTTTTAAGTATTTCTACTTTCCATAAATTTACAATTAATACTAATCCTGATGTCGAAAATAAGCTGTGAACCAAAGCAAATCGCCTTAAAAACAGATTTTCATTAATGAGGAGATTTAGTGTAAGTTCCTCACAGCCAACTTTTTACTTGGCTTTTGTGAGAAATTGTGAAGCAACTTTCCCTGGTGATCCCCATACGATGACTCCGGTACATGCTTGAGAGCACTTTTGTGTTTAATTAGGGCAGAAACCCAAGTAAAGCCAGAGCCTTCTTTAGCTTTCTCATGCATTTCCTTTCCAGTGCTTAAATGTGCTGTTGCATAACGATAAAGCGCTACACATAGCCATATATCCATCAAATATACCTTTTCAGGCCTGAGACAGTCTTTAGCTTTCCACCGTGCGTGAAGCACACTGTAAGCATCAGTATTCCTGTGTGGTCATCTCAAGCATTCATTTAAGTTCAAGCATGTGCATACTTTCTCCAGTGTGCACATTCCTCATCTCTTCCATTTCTGTCCTACTGTTGTCTTTGAGTCTGTTTAAACTGTGTTGCTCTAAATGCAGGAGGGGTCATTCACACATGGTTCTAGCAGGAATTTCCTTATCTCTCACCATACAGGCTATATACATGAGGCAAATACATCTCAGATGAACTCATAGAATTTTATTGTAGAGAAAACACAAAATACAAATAAAAATAGGTGCAAGATGTATGCAATCTTTGAAGTCATTTATTTTGTAATTATTTCTTCTTATATGAAAGAGAAACAAGAAAGGATAAAATGGAAAAGCAGAGACACGTATATTGTAACTGTCTTTGAATAATCAAATTCTAATGCTTCATATAGACATAGGTTACAGGGAAAAATCATGAACTAGGGGATTGTTTAGCTGTTTCCTCCTCCTTTTGATACTTCCTCAACTTTGATTCTTCTTCAGAGCTCCATTCTCCTAGAAATCAAAGGACAATTTCATTTCTGACACTTGTCATGCTCATTAGTTAGTATTGCATATAGCAGTGCTGGAG
Source organism: Peromyscus nudipes (assembly GCA_902168325.1). NCBI lineage: Eukaryota > Metazoa > Chordata > Mammalia > Rodentia > Cricetidae > Peromyscus > Peromyscus nudipes. The sequence goes on along the minus strand of CABHPH010161701.1, from coordinate 19,775 downwards.
GAAAGACAGGGTCACAGGCAGTAGTTTATTATACCTCCCCAGTTGAATCATAATAGTAGCTTGATGTCCACAGTAAAGCAGGGAATTAGAGTATGTGACATCATCTACCTCTATAGGTAACAACCAATGGAGACAAAGGTCCTCTGTTCCCTGCTTAATATGTGCCATTTCTAATTTTGTTTGTTTACATTTCATTCACTTTCTCCTTTATATTTGAAATCCTCTAGCCCGGGTTTTCTGACATGGCAATCCAGGCAATATGCTACATGTTCTAAATTATATTAAGTCATATATGATCAGAGCTCCCAGAATGGTTTAAACAAGCAGATACTTTGGATTAAACTACCAGATACACACCCAGTACACAGACATGGTTTTAGTTCCTAGCCAACAACTAGAACAGTATCTGTTTGTCTTTGTCATTTATCTTTTTCCTACTTCATTGGAACATTTTCTGAAATGCACAATATTAAAATGTCAAATTCTAACCATGGGAAGTAGCATGGACTTAAGCAAGGGCTGAATAAATGGGATCCTGCTTTCAGTTTACCATACACAGGACTTGGCCACTGTATTTGCAGTTAACCAGAGTCATGACTTTCCCCATCTTAAATCATGAGAATCCTTCAGTGTCTTCAGTGTGGTTCTAATGGGTCACTAATCTATTAGTAAGACTGCAGCATGGGGCTCAAGAAGGAATATTTATAGGACTGAGGAAAACATTATAAACTACCACCACATCTCTGAAATGTATAGGAAAAACATATATTTATTCATTTAGAAAATTACCAATTTCATTATAAGTAACTTCTGTGTGCTAATTTTTGCCTAGAGAAACAGAAAATACATCTTCATCATCATTATTGCATCCTTGAGTATTTTTATATGCCAAGCATTTTCTATATGTGTCTCATTAAATAAATCTAAATATGGGTCCTACATGAAATGAATAATTATTTTCTTCCATTTCTTGTCCAGGACAATTTTCTTTTAGGAATATTAACGAACTGGCTGAGTTTTGCTAATTCTTTCTCGATTTGGATTTCTGCACTCCAGTCATTCCTGCCATTGGTGAGCCATTTCCAATTCGTATTTAGATTGAACTTTTACAAAGCTGATTATGGAGAAACAGCAAGGTACAGAGACTACCACAGTAGGATCTCAGTATAGCAGTTCACATTTATTCATCACAGCCCATCTACACCTATGAAAGTCTATTAGACACTAGAAATAACAAGACAGAATGCCACAGGACACAACTGCCTGGAGGAAGGTATTTCCAAGAATACTTGCTTGCTTTGGGAAAAAAAAAAAAAAAAACAAAAACAAGCAAACAACAACAAAAAAATCCCACCTTATATGGAGGAAATAATTCTTTCCTGGTTACTTATTTCTTTCTTTTGTAAAACAAGCAAACTAAGAATAGTGAACCAGGAAGCATTTTACTAACTCAAAACCAGCCTAATGCAAATAGTTTATAAAGGGGACCCTCTCCTTTTTATCTCCATGTTTGCAGTAGAGCATAGCGTTCTTTAAATTATCATCTAAAAATACCTTAAAAATAACAAGAATAAGAACAAGGAAATAAAGAAAAAAAAACACACCAGAAAACCAACGCGATAAAAATCTCTGGGCAGGACATGAAATTGGTGGGCTGTGAGTAAGAAATGCTAGCCAGTCAGCAGGACCATTATCTACCTGTTTATTAAGTTTTCCAGTGTACTAGATTGATCTGAAAATAACAGAATGTTTATGAAGCATGAAGCGTTTCCTAAGCTTTCAATTAAAATGGAATAAAACAAAATGCAGGATGTGTGCGCATCGCAGAAAATCTCATTAGAACACTGGTCATCATGGGCAGGCATGGCTTTGTGACTACATGCGGCTGTTTCAGCTCACTGCTCACTGGCTCAGGCCTGGCCCCAAATGTAAGTGCTACAGCTCTCTGCAACCCCAGAGAATATTTTACAGAGAATGATATAAGACAGCAACCTCTTAAGAAAAGGGGAGTACCATGACCTCCATCCTATACTGAGCAAAAGGTAACTATACCCACAGCTTTTCTGTAAAATCCATGGTAAAAAATAGGAGTAGGGGCTGGGCGGTGGTGGCGCACGCCTTTAATCCCAGCACTCGGGAGGCAGAGGCAGGCGGATCTCTGTGAGTTTGAGGCCAGCCTGGGCTACCAAGTGAGTCCAGGAAAGGCGCAAAGCTACACAGAGAAACCCTGTCTCGGAAAAAAAAAAAAAAATAGGAGTAGGACACACAGGTCAGAAAACAATATATTAAAGCCGTTGTTTCCTTTGCATCTACATGTTTGTAATCTGTTTTAACGAGGGGCTTGAACTCGGGGAAGGGAGGGATGGACCGAAGGAGCTGTAAATGAAGGAAGAGGAGCAAATAGTAAACTTGAGAATGAAACAGAAACACTGCCACAAGCCTAACAGGTCAAGGCTGAGTGACATTGATCAAACCATAGTAGAGTATGTATGTAGAATGAGATGGAAGGGAAGCTCCTCCCTCCTCAAAAGCCAGACAAGAGGAAAAGAGTAGAGCTCTCAGTGTGTGAGGTCCAGAGGCTGGTGTTTCATTTTTTTTCCTTTAATGAATTCAAGGTAAAATAGCTTGAAAACAATTAAAATGACAGTTCTCTGATGATTGCCTACTTTTAAATCTTGAAAAATTTTATAAATACACACACACACACACACACACACACACACACACACACACACCTACAAATGCATTATATACACATATACACATATACATTTCTAACTAACAACCCCCCCTAAGGTAGATAACAGCTATGTGAACTTTGGTTTCTGTTCTTTGGCTTCTGTCTCAAACCAGCATCTATTGTTCTCAAGTCTCTGCAAGCATGCAAATGCATTGGAGTCACCTGCAGGAGAGTTTTCTGTTATACTTGGACAAATTCCCACTGTGATCTATGTTCTCCATTGACTGAAAGGGCACCTCAGACTCATACCAATGAGAAAAATGCATCTAAATATGGCATATTTATAATTTTAAATGGTAAGAAAGAAAAGAAGGGAGGGGAGAAAGGAAGGAAGGAAGGAAGGAAGGAAGGAAGGAAGGAAGGAAGGCTAGCCAGGTAAAGAATAAAGCCTCAATTCGCCTTTATTTTTTTCTTAGAGTAATATTTGGCTCTTACTATGTGAAGAAAGTAATCCACTTCTCTTTTTCCTGCACTGTATTTCCTGGAATTGTATTTTCTGAGCACTGGTTAGAGTCAATCAAAATGAAGTGATGGCAGGTCAGTGGTAGCATAGCAAGTGAGAGGCTAGAGGTTCAGAGCCAACCCATCTATCTGGACTGAACTTCAGTAACATATAAATACCCTTCAGTTCTAAGTAACTCACATACAAGGATGCAGCTCTAGTACAAGATTCTAATTTGGCCTCTTCCTAGTGACTGGGCGTGGTCCAATTGTTTATCTGCCTCAATTTCCTCAAGTGGAAAAATAGTATATAGATCTCATAAGAGTTTTTAAAGATTAATTAAAAGAAGGGTTCTGAAGGACTCAAGTGGCATGTAGCATATAGTGAGCATTCAGTGATTGTATGCTATTATTGTTAGGCTGTCCCTTCATCCTTTCTGATAGTAGTAATTTCCTGTGTGCCTGGTGGGTGTCTTTAGCCAACCACTTTGCTAAGAGACTGATTGGTTAAGTAATGATTTGGAACAATCAGTACTGGAAGCAGGTTTGGGAAGGAGTCTGACTGATTGCTGTTGTGTTATTTTTCTTTCTTTTATGACCCATAACCAATACTTACTGGAGCAATATGTATTCACAAATTGCAGGCCTAGGGAGTTGGAAGCAAAGTTACTATTTAAAGGCTTCTCATGGTGTCTAGATTGGCATTTTGTGGTTGCTACACAGCAATAAATGTTGGATAAGGGTCCAGGTAATTAGTGAGGTCTGCCTTGGTGTTTCAGACCTAGTCCAGGTATTGAGAGTAGACCAGGCCAATTAAAAGAATGAAAAGGTATTTTTATCTTCGAATGACTTCAGGGCCAGTCAGGTCTACCAAAGGTATGTGTAACTGGAGTAGTGATTTTTGCAAAGTTAGAGTTTGCCTGTGTCTGTGATAATTCCAGTCAATAACTTTCCAAACACACTGGTTTAAATATAAGCCAATCAAACATGGTATTATAGCGCCAATCATTCATTGGGGGAAATGATTCACGGGAGTGTATTTTTCCAAGAATTTTCTTGCTTAGTACATGTTGTAAGCAAGTACTTGAGGGAAGCTTGGAATTTGTAGGGTGTATAGAAAGGATGGATAATTCTAAGAGAAACAGGAATGGATGATGAAAAACATGGCAAAGGCAGAATCCACAGCACTAGCAAAGGTTCTAGGTAGGAGAGTTTTAGTGGGTAACAGGCAGGGAGGCATCATATCTGCTAGGTGAGGGGACTCATGGCCTCCATTTTTCATTGTATTGTTTTTCATTTAAAAGGTATTAGTAAGACATGGGATTTTTATGTGAAAGAAATGAGTAACAAATTGAAACATGAAACTGCCAACCTCTTACCTCATTTTCCCTTAACGAATGGCGATTTCACATGACTGCTCTAATATCTTAAAACTGTTCTCTCACATGGGCAACAGGTGGGAAGAAAAGGTTGGAGTCAAAATCTCTTTTCAAAGATGAAAGCCTGTAGGCAGTGATACAGTGGACATTTTGGACAAAGAAACAATAGTGAGTTTTAGTTACATACACATACACACACACACACACACACACACACACACACACATACACACACACACACAGAGAGAGAGAGAGAGACAGAGAGACAGAGACAGAGACAGAGTGACAGAGAGAGAGAAGACAGGATGTGAGTGAGTGAGTGGTGAGTGAAGGAGGGAGGGAGGGAAGGAGGAAGGGAGGGAGGAACAGAGAGAGTAAATATATTTTCTTTCTTTTTTATATTTTACATATTCAGAGACCCAGTGATTATTTCTTGTATTGTCCTTTGGGTTTGAAATATGAGGATTCATATAACACTTAGTTTCTTGACTCAGAGACTCCCACAGAAGGAGAGGACTAGTCTCACAGGATAGCAGATACTTCTTGGTTTCCTAGGCTCGGGGTGTTATGCTGGATTTGATAGGCAAATGACAACATATGTGAATAAGCACAATCACTGAGACCAACATTCAGACTTTTGTTTTTTTAAAAGTTCCTCGTTAGGCTTGAAAAGAATCAAACTACCAGAAAGTAATTTTGCTGTTGAGTATACTAGAAAGAGAAAATGTTTGTTTTTATTTGAAAGGGTTTAAAAGGCCTCATACTCAGAATACCCTGTTCATTATTTAAGAATGAATATATAATTAATAAGATGGGAATAGATAGCTTGAAAATATACAGCCACCCACCTGCTTTCTAATTCAAAAATGCTCCAAGGTTTCTGCTTTGGAACTAAGGAAGCTGGGATTTATTAAATTTCTAACTCATTTACTTTGGAATAGTTGGACTGTTCAGAACAAAGAAGAGTCATGAACTAATCTACATCCACTGAAGTGAAATGGTTTTAAAGCTACATCCAGAATTAAGACCACCCATGTGTGCATAGTTGAAAAGACAGTACAGCTAGAATAGGAGGCTGGTACTCGTAATTGATATTATATTCTTAATGATGACTGGGATTTATTTACAGTAATTAATTGAAATATCTATGTATATTTCAACTATTCCGTTATTAAGAATGAAGCTACGGATCATCCTCTTCCCCAGCTTGTCATCAGCAGTAAAATCTACCCTGACCCCACTTTTGACACCTTTTCCACAAGATGGAACAAAGGTGGAGTTGTGTGGGACAAAAAGTAGCTCAACAGGACATCCCTGCAGGTCCTGGTCTAGGAAAGGCCATGTAGCATTAGACACTCTTTTAACTCACCAACAGAAAGAGAATCTGCAATCCTAACAGGGACTAGAGGGCAGCCTTGCTTCATAATGCCAAAATCCAATCCTGGTGATGGGCACCAGGCTTCTCTCCTCTCTC